>CAUYQV010044052.1:0-117478 GCA_963574575.1 Galagoides demidoff | reverse complement strand
GAAATCATTAACTTCCTTGAGCACAACAACAGTGAAGACACAAGCTATCAAAACCCATGCAATACTGCAAAAGCAGTTCTGAGAGGAAAATTTATCACTTTAGATGTCTAAATTCAAAAAACAGAAAGAGAGCACATCAGCAAACTCACAAGCCATCTTATGGAATTGGAAAAAGAACAATCGAAGCCTAAACCCAGCAGAAGAAAAGAAATATCCAAAATTAAATCAGAGATTAATGAAATTGAAAACAAAAGAATCATTTAGAAAATTAATGAAACAAGGACTTGGTTTAAAATAAATAAGATAGATAAACCTTTGCTCAAACTAATCAAAAATAGAAAAGTAAAATCTCTAGTAACCTCAATCAGAATTGAGATGAAGATAAGGGGAAATAACAACTGATGCCAGAGAGATACAAGAGATCATCTCTGAATACTACAGAAACTCTATGCCCAGAAATTTGACTATGTGAAGGAAGTGGATCAATGTTTTAAATCACACTCTCTCCCTAGACCTAGCCAGGAAGAAATAGCTCCCGGACAGACCAATTTCAAGCACTGAGATCAAAGAAACAATAAAAAATATTCCAACAAAAAAATGCCCTGTTCTGGATGGTTTTACACCAGAATTTTAACAAATCAAGGAAGAGCTTATTCTCGTACTCCAGAAATTATTCCAAAAAATTGAGGACGAAGGAATCTTCCCCAATATGTTCTACAAAGCAAAAATCACCCTGATACCAAAACCAGGAAAAGACCCAACTATAAAGGAGAATTTAAGACCAATTTCACTAATGAATATAGATGCAAAAATTCTCAACAAAATCCTAGCCGATAGATTACAACTTATCATCAAAAAAGTCATACATCATGATCAAGTAGGTTTCATCCCAGGGATGCAAGGATGGTTTAACATACACAAGTCCATTAACATTATTTCCCATATCAACAGAAGCAAAAACAAAGCCCATATGATCCTCTCAATAGATGCAGAAAAAGCATTCGATAAAATCCAGCATCCTTTTCTAATTAGCACACTGAAGAGTATAGGCATAGGTGGCACATTTTTTAAACTGATTGAAGTTATCTAAGTTATCATAGCTCATATTTTACTGAATGGAGTAAAACTGAAAGCTTTTACTCTTAGAACTGGAACCAGACAAAGTTGTCCTCTGTCACCAATACTATTCAACATGGTGCTAGAAGTTCTAGCCAATACAATTAGGCAAGACAAGGAAATAAAGGGCGTCCAAAAGGGAGCAGAGGAGGTTCAACTCTCCCTCTTTGCTAAGGATATGATCTTACACCTAGAGAACCCCAAAGACTCAACCACAAGAATGCTAGAAGTCATCAAAAAATACAGTAATGTCTCAGGATATAAAATCAATGTGCACAAGTCAGTTGCCTTTGTATAGGCCAATAACAGCCAAGATGAGAGGCTAATTATGGACACAACTCCCTTCACCATAGCCCCAAAGAAAATGAAATATCTAGGAATATACCTAACAAAAGAGGTGAAGGACCTCTATAAAGAAAATTATGAAACCGTAAGAAAGGAAATAGAGGATGGTAACAAATGGAAGAACATACCATGCTCATGGCTGGGAAGAATCAACATTGTTAAAATGTCTATACTTCCCAAAGTAATCTACCAATTCAATTCCTATTCATAGAGGAATTAAAATGTCTATACTTCCCAAACCAATCTACCAATTCATCCCTATTAAATTACCAACATTGGGGTGGTGCCTGTGGCTCAAAGGAGTAGGGCGCTGGCCTCATATGCCAGAGGTGGCAGGTTCAAACCCAGCCCCGGCCAAAAATTGCAAAAAACAAAAAACCAACATCATATTTTCAAGACCTGGAAAAAATGATTCTGCATTTTGTATGGAACCAGGAAAAAAAACCCATATAGCTAAGGCAGTTCTTAGTAATATAAACAAAGCTGGGGGCATCACCACACCAGATTTTAGGATGTACTACAAAGCCATAGTGCTCAAGACAGCATGGTACTGGCACAAAAATAGAGATATAGACATTTGGAATCACATAGAAAACCAGGAGATGAAACAAACATCTTACAACCACCTAATCTTTGATAAACGAAACAAGAACATACAATGGGGGAAAGACTGCCTATTCAATAAATGGTGCTGGGAGAACTGGATATTCACATATAAAAGACTGAAACTGGACCCACAACTTCTCCACTCACAAAAATTGATTGAAGATGGATAAAAGACTTAAATTTAAGGCACAAAACAAAAAATCCTCAAAGAAAGCATAGGAAAACACTGAAAGATATTGGCCTAGGGAAAGACTTCATGAAGAAGACTGCTGTGGCAATTGCAACAACAACAAAAATAAACAAATGGGACTTAATTAAACTGAAAAGCTTCCGTACAGCTAAGGAGACAACAACCAAAGCAAACAGACAACCTACATAATGGGAAAGGATATTTAAATATTTTAAATCAGATGAAAGCTTGATAACTAGGATCTATAGAGAACTCAAATTAATCCACATGACAAAAGCCAACAATCCCATAGATCAAGGGGCAAGAGACATGAATAAAACCTTCTTTAAAGAAGATAGTGAATGGCTAACAAACATGAAAAAATGCTCACTGTCCCTAATTATTAGAGAAATGCAAATCAAAACCACCCTGAGATACCAGCGAGAATGGCCCACATCACAAAATCTCAAAACTGCAGATGCTGGCATGGATGTGGAGAGAAGAGAACACTTTTACACTGCTGGTGGGACTGCAAACTAATACAACCTTTTTGGAAGGAAGTATGGAGAACCCTCAAAGAACTCAAGCTAGACTTCCCATTTGATCCTGCAATCCCATTACTGGGCATCTACCCAGAAGAAAAAAATCCTTTTATCATAAGGACACTTGCAATAAACTGTTTATCACAGATCAATTTACAATTGCCAAAAATATAGAAACAGCCTAAATGCCCACCAACCCAGGAATGGATTCACAAGCTGTGGTATATGTATACCATGGAATACTATTCAGCCATTTTAAAAAAATGGAAACTTTACATCCTTTGTATTAACCTTGATGGAAGTGGAACACATTATTCTTAGTAAAGCATCACAAAAATGGAGAAGCATGAATCCTATGTGCTCAATTTTGATACGAGGACAATTAATGGGGGAAGGTGAGAGCAGAGAGAGAAAGGTGGGGATGGAGGAAGGAGAGAGCAAAGAGAGAACAGTGGGGTGGGGGAAGGGGAAAGCAGAGAGAAAAAGAAGGTGGGAGGGGTGGGGGAAAGGAACAGCAGAGAGAGAGAATAAGGGGGGTGTCTGGGTGTGTAACACATCTTTTGGGGGCAAGACACCATTGTAAGAGGGACTTTACCTAACAAATGCAATCGGTGTCACCTGGTTTCTTGTACCCTCAATGAATCCAACAATAAAAAAAAAAGTGACTAAAAAAAAAAAAAAAGAAAGCTGGCTCTCAGCATCCACAATATATTTACTTATTTGTTCAACCCTAATATATTCCTAAATCTGTTTAAGGATCAGTAACGTATACCCTTGTACCAGAGTATAGTCTTGTGTGTAATTCTCTCTTTTTAAAACAATTTTTTGCCATATAGTATTGCATCAAAATATTTAAGTTAGTTGTTTTCTTCCCCTAGTGCTTCCTGTGGTTATGTTAGCTATTTTTAGTATAATTTGGTTCATTTGTTACAATTGTCCTCCTGTTTGGAGTTCTCTCCATCTTGGATGATTGTTTTTAATGTGCATAAGGTAAAATTCACTCTTTGTTGTATACAGTTCTGTGAGTTTGGCAAGTGCAGAGTCATGTATCCACAGTCACAATACAGAGAAGCTCCCTAACCCCAAATCTCCCCTACACTCCCTACCCCTGGCAATCTCTGACCCCTATACTTTCTTCTTTTCCACTACGTCATAAATAGAATCGGACAATATATAGCCTTTAGCAAAATGCATTTGAGTTTCATCTATAGTGTTGTGTGACGAGTATACCATTGCATAGATGTTGTACTTGCTTTTTATACTTTGTATCCTTGCCCACGCATCTGATCCTTATATTCATAAAATTGCCCACAGGATTGATGTTTGTGGGATTGCTTCTTGGGACACTGAAACTGTGACTTGAGACTATGATTTTTATCTTTCTTTAGCACATGTCACCTTATTTACCGTGGTTATTTGCTACAACCATCAGTCATTTTAACATCCCATGGAGGTTAGAGCCAACCCTTAATTATTTTTGGTAAGATTGACAGAGAGAGTATGGATAATTGAAATCTTCACATAATCCATAAGCCTTGTAATAGCTACTTCTTCTTCCCTCAACTACTTAAAGGTAGCAAAATTGACTCATTTTAAGTTTTATATCCTTTCCCTTCCTTTACTCATCCTCTGGTAGAAGCACTAATGAGTCCTCAGGTGACCATAAAAATGGAAAGAGAGAGAAAAGGGGAAGCACAGGATGTAAGTAATCTACATAGTAGATAAAAAGCCTCTGAGTCACTGAGAATTGATTGCCCTCTAGTAAAATAGATCTGAGCAGGGATTATGTTTCTTTGACTTATTTTTGATTCCCATATAATGCTTGGTACTTGTTGATTGAATGACTTACGGTCAGTCCTAAAAGTCTACCTAAATTAATATATTTCTACTCAGAAAATACCAACCCCCTACCTCTGTTGTCTTCCCAGCTCTCTGTGAGCTCTTCACTACAAAGCAGGAGGTTAATTTGTGGTATTGGAAGAACTTTAATTGCCTTAAAGCTGGTACTTGTAAATTACAAACATGGATATGCATACCTGATAGTCTTTTGGGAATCTATGCAGTCCTCAAAATTATATATGCTAATGCAATTATATATATATTCCCTTTCCTGGGAGGGCAGACCATAGTTTCAATCAGATTTCAAAAGTGTAAAACAAAATTAAGTCCTTCAACCAGCAAGATTATCTACATGACTCTTCTTATACTGTCTTGGTAACTCTGAGAGTCCTCATATTCTGTTTCTGTGGACTGAGGAAGCATTCATTAGACTATACATTCTTTAAGAGAAAATATTGAATTTTTTTTTAATATCTCTAGCACCTAACACAGAGCCTGATTTCTAATAGGTGTTTAATAAATACTTCCTGATTTAATTTGGCATTTTTAGGTGACAAGACTTTGTAGCCTACTGATATAGTAAAAAGTCTGATTTGCTTATGTAGTTGGTGTGATACATAATGTAGTTCACAGTAAACCATAAGCCTCATCATAACATGTATTGGTGAATTAGCTAATAAATCACCGAATGTTAGTGAATTTATACAGTACTGTCTTGAGTACTTTTTATATTCACACGGGGTGCCTTCCTTTCCTAAGTCCCTATCATTTGCATTGATAAGAATGAGGAATATGTTGTCCCCATTCTACTTTGCTACCCCTAGGGAGGGAGGGCTTGAGTGATTTTGAAAAGATGACTATATAGTAAGAAACCATGACAAAAATGTTTTATTTAATGTTTTCAACTTTGAATACAAAGTCTAAACTGCAGAACTGTGTTGTATATAGAATTGACTGTTCCAGTTCTACTGAGTTATGAATTCCTGCAGAGGGATTTCTAAAGAAAACATTGATAATTCATATGTTTGGTATTTTAAAAAATAGACTCAGCCATTTTTTGAAAGCTTTGTAAGCCTGGAATGATCCTACTTCATCTACAAAGTGGAGCCAAACACCCCTACCTTAGCCCACGTGAATCACCCTCTTATATCAGACGATGGTACCACTGAAAGATACACATTCCTATTTTATGAATGTCAGTTTTGACCCCTCTGCTCCAACGTTAGCTGAGGGCTAAGCAAGTAGTTAGTAGTAAATAAAAGGTCAGTGAAATACACTTATTTAAAGTAGTTACATTAATTAAAATGTACATATAGTAGGTACTTAAATAGACCAACATTTTGCAAAAATGAGATCCCACAGACTGAGTTTGACTCATCTACACCTTATGTTTTGTTTAAAGACTATTATGTATTTTAAAATCTTAGCCAATAGTTAAAAATCAAGATATTTTGCAAAAATAAATTTTTTAACTTAATTTTTAAAATACTTCTGAATCTGGGAGAAATCTCTAGCTTGTATTTAAAACATTACCTATAAATCTCAAATGCTTACTTGAATTTAAGTTTCACCATAGGCTTTCATATTTTTAAAAATTCCTTTTAAGAATTTATGAAACTGGAATCAGATCTTTCACCTGCAAAAATGTTCAACCAAACTGGTGTTGAGCTTTTTTTCTGGGAAAGTTGATGGATTTATGCTGCTCTGTTCACATATTCTTGGCAGGGCCCTTTTGACCACTGGCATGTATTTGTAAAACTGTCTGGGGTTGAGAGCAGAGCCTGTGGTTATGGAATAGGTCCAAGTTAACTGGCTCACACAAGGGAGCCAACCCGTGACCTTGAGCCTGTTACCATGGGGCTCTAACCAATTGAGCTAAATAATTGAGTAATTGTTTCTTAGCAAGCTGATTTAATCAGATGGCATATAATAAGAGTCTGTCTGTGGACAAGGGTGAAGATGTCAGTGAACAAGGGAGATTAAGATAATGGAAAAGTTATCAAGTCCTCAGATTGGTTGGCATGTTATATTTGGCCAAGTAGTCAGTAAATTGGACTTTGCCATTACCGATAATTACATTTCTGGGCAATTGGAACTTACAAAAAACTAAACTTTGATTGAGTAGGGCTCCTTTTGAAAGATTCAGAATTTTTGGTTAATAATTGATAACATATGTACAAACAGCTGGAGAACATAGAGGGATAGAAAAAACTTTGTACTAAATTGAGGGATTCAACTATGGTCCCAACTACTAGTGTGACCTTAGGCGGGTCACTTCACTTTCTGAGCTGTGGGAGGGAGTAGATAAACACAATCTCAAAGATCCCCACAGACCTAAGAGAGTTTCTGTAACTCCATGGTTTTTGAACCAATAAAAACATTTTACATCCAAATCTCTTTACAACTATAATAAAAATGAAAATGGATTATTTTTCACAGAGGTGAATAATTAAATGAACAATATTTCAAAAGCACTTATTGAACAAACTTATTTTTGAGATATATTGATGGTTGCATAAAATCAATATGTAACTGCATGTAACTGCTCATTCCACATAGAAATTCAATGTAAATCCAATACATAAATATGAATAAATACATAAACCACACTTTTATGTATTACATGATCGGTTCTTAATTTTATATTTCAAGGCACTTATGAACCACCATAAAAATTTTGCCTTTGTATCAAATAATCATTGTTTTAGATATAGCATATTAATGAATTGCCTTGGAATTATCATTCAGAAGTCTTTGAATTTGGATCCATCAACACGGCTTTTGTAGAATTTCCCCTGCTCCCTCTAACTTGCTAAATTTACTTTAAATACATCAAGTTTAGGCTTTCCTTACCAAATTGTTCATTTTTCTAGTTCTTCTTTCTTTTCATTCTCACTAATACACTCAAATATTACTTTTATAGAATGGAGATAATGGTTGGATTTATTATTCTTTTATCCAAACCGACTCTTCCGTCCCTGAATTGACTGGATTAGTGAGCGCACAGAGCTCAGTGGGATGGGTCCTAGTGAGTGTTAGGGTTGGTGTAAGATGAATGACAACAGCTTAGTCACACTTGAAAAAACATATTGGCTTGGGTTTCCAAATAACCTTCCACAATGAAAACACAAATACTGCGGGTTTCCACAGAATCAAATATGACTGTAATGTTTGTAAAAAAGATTAGTTCTTGGAAGTCACTTCAATATTAGGTGGTGAAATTTAGAAATAGTAAAAATGTGGAGACCAGAAGCATTAACTCCAAAGCCAAATACAGGATGCAGATGCTCTAGGTCATGGTTACCAGTCCCAGGGTCACCTGAGTAATGCTGCTGATGGCCCCTGCACTGGCCCTTCACAGCCATTCAGAAACCCAGGTTGCCAGTTTCTA
Organism: Galagoides demidoff; assembly: GCA_963574575.1. Taxonomy (NCBI): domain Eukaryota; kingdom Metazoa; phylum Chordata; class Mammalia; order Primates; family Galagidae; genus Galagoides; species Galagoides demidoff. The sequence goes on along the minus strand of CAUYQV010044052.1, from coordinate 109,470 downwards.
TGCTTTGTAGCAGATTATGAGACATCTCTGCCATCTGAAAAAACACCTAGCTGAGAAAAAAAGTTTTCCATATCATTATTTATGCGATGTCATCCAAAATTGACCTGATTTTTTAAAAACCTAGAGCTAAAGAAACACCCCCTGGTAAATTTACTTGGTTGAGAATCACTCACATTTTTATTTAAGATATGCTCACCAACGACCCCATCTGGGAGGCCCCACTCAGAGGCTCAGACCTCTGATTTATTTAATTATGTGCTTTATGGGATTGTGCATTGCATTAGGCATACATGAAATTCCTAGCTTTGGTTTCTTTTGTTAGCCTGAAAGAACAGTGGCAGCCATTTTGAATGTAGAGCAGTATTAGGAAACCGCAGGAATTATTCATCTGTGGTACTAAAGAAAGGAAAAATTAACCACCGGTCCAGGAAAGGGAGGAACAGGAAAATATACTTACATAGCAGAATAGTAGTTTCACAGTCTCCTGGACAAGCAAATAGGAAGCCGATGCTTTGGACAGACTATAAATCAATTTCTGATTTCTTTGGTCAAATTGCAAATCATCACTGTGCGAAGCTGCTGCACATTTCCAGGTGAAGGAAGGCAGCACTTGTGTGATCGTGCGTTCTTTGTGTGATTGATCGCTCTTTCTGAATTACAGCTGATTAGGAAACCTAGTCAGAAATCAAGTTGTTGTTGCTGTTGTTTAATCCCAGATATATTTAATCTAGTGATGTTATATTGCTGGAGAAAGGGATTATATCTACTTTTATAGAAGTATATTAAAACCCCATGGGAGGTCCTCTATGAAAAAAATACTGTCTTTTGTCCAGGCCCCCTGTGGACAAAGGGGAGCATTGCTGATCATAGTAGCCCCTGAGTGATGGGCACTGAGGGCTGAGCTCCCTCAGAATAAGGTGTTGTAGGACCTGTAGGATACCTAGAATATTCTTCGTGCAGTTCACTGAATGGGCAACAATTCCATTTAAAATAATAAATTGCTCCTCATTTTGTAAATAGTGACTTTATCTTACTCATAGACCCCAAATTTCTAACCTTTGAGGAGAAGCCCAGGAAGGGTGGGGGAATTCTGAACTTTTAAAAAATGAGTGAAGAAAGCAGAGCCTGTAGCTCAAGGAGTAGGGCACCGGCCCCATATACCAGAGGTGGAGGGTTCAAATCCAGCCCCGGCCAAAAAAAAAAAAGAGTGAAGACCCTTGCAGGCAACACAAGCTTGACAAGTTTCACAAGACTTGTGACTTTGGGGCCATAAAATGGTCAACAAATTATGTAGAATTTCATTTGAGACATTCAGGATATAAATATATTTTCCTTTCAGCCTATTTGTAGTTGAGAATCAATTCTGTTTCATGGCCTCCTCCTCAAGAACAGAATAAAAAAGGCTATTAGATAACTTTACTCTAAAGCTAACAGAAAAATCTAGAAATCTGATCCCTTGCCTTACAACCTGTTAGGACTTACATGTTTTAATTACCTCTTCTCCTAAAGAACTCGTCTTTGAAAAAGTACAGGAGGTGTAATTATTTGGAATTCTGTTAAGGTTGGGATGAAATCTAATGACAAAGATGAGTAGTGTCAAAACTTTAAAAAGCACAGCAACTACCTCACACGTATCTTTGTTCACAACCTAAGATTAAGGAGGCCATAATTTCTGAAACTCTGAAATTAAAGGTCTAAGGTAGATATCACGTTTTTTATAGAAGACATTTTACAGATTAATCATCCTTAATGATGGCTTTGGGTTTCAATTTCATTCTAGAATTTGGCCTGGTATTTTTGAAAACAGGGTGTTTGTACTAGATGAAAGAACTGGTCATCATGAGGTATAAACCAAAGGTGATTCAGTGTCCCCATAGCCCTGGGGATGCTAGGTGTTCATTACCTTTATTAGGTGAGTAACTGTCTATTCCCTCGTGATCTTGCTGTAGCTGCAGACATCTTGGGATGCAGCTACTGCTTGTAACTGCCACATCTAAACTAGGTTAGTGTGGGGATTTGTGGGTTCACAGGGAATGTATCTTCTACCTTGGAAACTTTAAATAACACGATGACTCAGGAGAGACCACTGAGTCCCTCTTCTAGGATAGAGAATGTGGAGAGTGGAAATGGATACCATCCCTGAAATCCAGATCTGACCTTTAATTCAGCGCAACGATAAGGGTGTCGGGAGCTAAGAATAAGCATAAGAACCGCATTTAACTAATTTACTTCTATCCTTAACACCTATTGGAGGATCTAGTGCAAAGAAAGTATTTTAAGTATTCAAATATTTGTTGAATGGAAGTACAAATGTGTGCATGCATTAATAGAATTATATAAAGATCTAGCCCTGGAGAAGCTCACACTTGAGCAAAGATTAAAATAATGCCCTACAGGCTTGGCGCCTGTGGCTCAAGTGACTAAGGCGCCAGCCACGTACACCTAAGATGGTGGGTTCGAATCCAGCCGGGACAGCCAAACAACAATGACGGCTGCAACCAAAAAATAGCTGGGCGTTGTGGCGGATGCCTGTGGTCCCAGCTACTTGGGAGGCTGAGGCAGGAGATTCGCTTGAGCCCAGGAGTTGGAGGTTGCTGTGAGCTGTGATGCCACAGCACTCTACCCAGGGGGATAGCTTGAGGCTCTGTCTCAAAAAAATAATAATAATAATGCCCTACCTTGTAGACAGCTGCCAACATCAGAGCACCCTCTCCTCGTCTCCACTCTCTCCCTGAACCTACTTTCCATCCTGTCTTGACTAAAGTTAACTATGCCTACACAAGTGTGTTTCATTTAGTAAAAATGTTATGCATATCATAAAACTAAATATAAATTTTAGTGAATTGAAATAACCCACGACAATTCTCTCTTATTCAAAATTATTAATACTTTCAGGGGAAAAAAATTTAAGAACTAAAGTTGAGAGCTTTCACCTTTTAAGAACAGTTTCAAATTTAATATCACTTGTTAAGAATCAATATAATGACTCCCTTCCATTGTTTAAGGCTCTCTTACCGCCTCTATCATGCATTAATTATTTTGCTTCTTTTGTATTTATACAATAAATGCTTGACAAAAAAAAAAAAGCCACATAATTTAAGATTTTCAGGGCACAATGGAAAAATTTCTTACCCCCAGAGGGGAAAAATTCTATGATATTCTCATTGTCTTTTCAGAGATTTTTATATATTAAAAGGAAGAAGAATGTGAAAGAGAAGGAAAAAAAGCCCTCGTGACACTTTCTGTGTTGTAGAGAAGGTTTAGAATATATAGAACATAAAAGAACAGTACGTGAGCTATGGAGGGTTAACACTGTGTGTTCTTCATTTTAAATTTCAGATAAATATGGTTTCAGCTTTGATCCTACATGGACTAATTCTTTTGTCACTCAACTAATTAATTCAGTATGCTAGAGAAAAGATGCTAATTTGGGCTTCAAAGAAGTGATAATTTTTTTTTTTTGTTTAATCAGAGTTATAAAGATAAGTTTTGCTCCCATTAGACTGGGTCTGGAACTCAGTCATTTTATTTTTGTTTAGTACAGTGGAATTCCACAGAAAATGTGCCCTGTCTCCCTTAACATCTGAAGATAGAGCAGAAGTCATTATTAAAAAAAATCAGTCATTTGCATAATCGCAAAAAATTATTCATTCTTCATTTGTCCATTCGTTCTTTACGTAGAACGAGGGAGGCCCTCATCTTTCTGATGATGGAGTATATATTCACAGTGCAGGCGTGTTAATCTGTGCTGTGGGACGTAAGTTGTGTTTGACATTGTATTTAAAGGCTAAGACGAGGCCTTCAGCTTCCACAGAGCTTCCCTTAGCCTCCTGGGTTTGATTTCTCTGATGTGAATCAGGTTTTCCCTTTCGAGGCAGTTTGCTGAGATGACTCCACCTGCCTGTGAATGGTCAGTTCAGGGCCATTTCCTGTGGGGACCATTTCCTTCTGCAGGATGAGTCTGTGGTCAGTGTGGAGTGAGCCGGGGCAGGCCGGGCATGGGAAGGAGAAGACAACTGGGGAACCTCCCACAGCTGATAGAAAAAAAACTTGGAAACAAGGCACCAGTCGGTCTCAAAACACTCTTTCCTTTCCTAGTTTTTCAGTTTCCTGGGCAAAGGAGGCAGAGAAAAAGGAAGGAAAAAGGAGAAGAAGGGATGTTAGTGTCATGCAAAAGGGAGGATCTAGCTGCTGCCTGAAGTCTGAATTCCAGCCGTGGGATCTGTTTGAGTCATATTGGGGTTCTATGTACAGGCCATGGTTATGTCTATTTGCTCAGCCCCCCTTCAGAAAGCCCAAAGATCCACTTAAAAATAAAAATAATAAAAGGGAAAAGACAATACATTCTACCGCTTTGAGAGTAAGTAAACATTTAATAAAGTGAAAAGCCTCTTTAACTATTAAGAAAACATAAAAATGCAAAAAGACCTATTTCTGTGGTGCTCCTTTTAAATATATTTCCCAGAAATCATAAGCATTTAGTCTGAGCCACTAAGGCTCTTGCCCACTACGTTGTGAAGCCAGCACGAGAGAATGAAAGCGATTAATCAAAGTTCACTGCGCTCCTGAAGAGTATTTCTTCTGGAAAGCAGAGGGATAGAATAACTTAACGCTCAGTGTGGTGGTGACAGTTAATAAGCTCTTTAGAGTCCCCGTGTGGATCTGAAAATCATACTTTATTAGTATCTTTATCTTTCTTGCTCACTCATTCATGCTTATTTTTATTTAATTTTAATTTTGGCCTCTTTTTCATAAGTTTTCCTTTTTTATTTTTTTCCTAACAGAGTGCTGCTTTAATAATCTCAGAGTAGAGTTTTTATTTGCTACAAAATTGGTCAGCAAAAGCAATGCTCAGTGTCTCAGAAATCTCTTAACCGGTTCCTGCAAATCGTCCTTCCAGAGGCCCTTTGTTTTGTTTGTTTGTTTTTAGGAATATTGGTTATTGGTAGTGTGTGTTTTGCTTTACTTTCTGGACTCCCTAGAATTATTTTTAATGTGTTCAGTATTTCTAAATCTATTGCATTTTCTAGTCCCTCAGCAGGGGAAAACAAATTAGCTCAAAGATTCCCAGCAGCTGAATTTAGCCAGAGAGTTGCTTAGGGCTCTGCCCAGCAGATGTTTCATCCACTTAGGCAGAAGTCATAGAGTGTTATAAGACCTCCCTGATTTTTTAATCCAAAGAACAAACATCCACATATTTGAGATCCGAAGATTCCCTGCATCAGAATGAAAAGTTGCCATGACCACCAGTTTAGGACTCAACATCCTCGGAATGAGTGACAGTCCAGAGAAAAGTAGCCTCTTAAGTTTCAGTGGGGGAGATTGGCCTTCAGGAGAGTAGTCGATAAAGATGTCAGTAGGATTAAACAGGGTTGTTGTTTTCATATAGCTGGTCATCATCTTGGAAATATATAAACTTACCCAAAATAAATATCTAAACAATATGCCAGAAATTAACATTTTAATTAGAAATCTTAATTTCAGGGTTTCAACTGCCTTAACCCAGTTAGAAAGACTTTTAATATAGAATTGTTCTTCAGTAATTAAAGCACCAACACGTTCAATTTCTACTTGTGTACACATCCCGTGAAGCAAATTCCTGTCTACTTTTACATGCCACGGGGGAGGGGCTTAGTGAACTTAGTTTAAACTTTAGCCTCACTGTTGTGAAAAGCATACCTGATTTTGTAGCATTTTACTCTCACCCTCTTTAAGACACAAGCATTAGCCAGGGCAGTCGAAAACGGCGGGGGCTGGGGGGGAGGCCAACAATTAAAATTAGGATATTTTCTTTTCTTAATCAAGATTGGGTTGCAGTAAACACAAATCTGTTCAGTTATTCTATTAATAATATTAACATAAAAATAGATAATGCCCTTAGGTACCAAAAAAAGGGAGGGATGAGAACAGGAGCTCTAATTGGTCAATTTTCACTAAATTTTTATCAGGTTCATTAACTCTCAAATGCAATGGAACTCAGGTAAAGTAAGCACGGAAAGACCTTTATGACATAAATTTTTGAGAAAAGCGATAGCTGAAGTGCACAAAACCATACGACATTACAATGCATAGATAGATGTTAATCTCATCAGCATATACATATGCTAATTTGGATCCCAGGTTAGAATATATCAGACAACAGAAACCATTTATGGGTGGATTTCAGAATAAACTATGGAAATAATAGTCAAAGGCCTGTGAACTTCTCTGCCCCCATATTTTGCTTAAGCTATTTCAAACTGTATAATTTATGAAATAAGGAACTAGCATGCCTGGTTTGTAAGACAGCTGCTTACAGAGTGGATGAATAATTATGACTGCGAGGTTTGTGCATTCTCACATCTGACATTGTTTCATAGATGCATAACTTTAATATTAGAAGTGGCTGGCTGGGTTTTACATCCTTTTCCAAAAGCATCACTGACACCCAAAGACATTTCCTGATTTTAGGAGGAGAAATATATTCCTTATTTCAAACATGAAATATATTCCTTATTTCAAAATCTCTTTGCATTCATCATCGCTCCCAACTAATTTGGAATAAGAGTGAATGAACTTTGTCCTCGCCTAACTCTTAGGTCCTCACGGGCCATCACTCGGGATTGCTTTCATACCGCATGTGCAGTAAGTGGAACTGGCAGGTCGATGATAATAACTGCATAAACTTCCCAGTGGAGTCCAGAAGGAAAATTGTAGATAGAAATTAGAAGTGAACAGAATTAAGAAGTGAATTAAATTAGAGACTAGACACAGGGAAAGTCAAAGGTAGTACTATATACATTGTTTATGTGTAATACTATGGGTTTGCTTGTTTAGTTGAGTTGGGGGTTAGATATGCACCTGACAGTTGACTTTGTTAATGGTTACGTTTGCATGTGCAGTAATGAATGAGAGAATGAACAAACAATTATCAAATTCTGCTTTCCCAGATGGCTGTTTAGAGCCTCTCTACCTAGACAAAATTAGTGAGGTCTGTTTTTGGTGTTTTTCTATAACTCTTTCTGTGTACCTTGTATAATTCTATCTCCTTTGATTTCTGAAACTGTACAAAGCAATCTCATTTTGTGAATAGGAAATCTCATTTTATTATACATGTTGCATCATATTATGTGATAATTTAATTGCCTGAGACACCTTCACTTCCCCTTTCTCAACCTTGTAAATAAACTGATTTCCTCGCCTATATGCTACTTTTCCTGAGTCTCCTCCCTCCCATCTGAGGGCATCTCCCCTGAGGTGCCGTCCTCTTCCCTTACCAAGACCTTTATTCTCCTAATACCAATGTCCATGGCAAGCCTTTTGACAAGAGACAGAAAGTGGAAGCAAGTCAAATGCCCATCAATGGATGAATAGATAAAGTGTGGTTGTGTACACACTGGAATATTATTCAGCCTTGAAAAAGGAATGAAATTCTGATAAACCTTAAAGACCTATTCTATGTGTAATAAACCAGATACAAAAGGACAAATGTTATGTGATTCTACCTTTATGAAGTACCTGGAATAGTCAGATTCATAGAGACAGAAAGTAGAATAGTGGTTTCCAGGTACTAGAGGAAGGTGAGAATGCAGAGTTTATTGAGTGGACATAGAGTTTCAGTTGAAAATAGTGAAAAATTATGGAGATGGACAGTGCATTGGTGACAGTGTGAATATATTTAATGCTACTGAACTATGTACTTAAAAGCAGTTGAAATGATAAATTTTATTTATATGTATTTTGCCACAATAAAAAAAGAAAAGAACTTTATTCTTTTTTTTACTCCATCTCCAATATCTCATGCCCTCTGGGATCCTTTTTCTCCTATCAGGAAATGAAGGTTGTCTGGTATAAGTCAAACTGAAGATCTTCTTCAGCATTCCATCACACCTTCAGCTGCGACCTGACCAGCCAACTTCTTGAAATGGTTGTAGAGACACGCGCTTTTACATACTCACTTACCTTCCCTTCACTCTTGTGATTGTGCCGCTCTGACTTCCGCTCTTACCACTTTGCTGTCCCTTGCTCAGAATGGCTTTACGTTGCCAAATCCAATGAACATGGTTCAGCCCTCACCTCATTGGACTTCTCAGCAGGATTCCGAGCTGTGGGTCACATCCTTATAGCACTCTCAGATTCTCTTGTGACCACACACACACACACACACACACACGTCTGATTTTCTTTTTCCCTGACCATTCTTTCTGTGTCCACCACCGCCTCCTTCCTATATGCAAATGTCACAGTTTCCTAGGACAAGGATTCGGACAAATTCATTTGGATATCACAAAGGCATACTGAAATAATCTTGATGTAAACTAGACTTTTTTTTTTATTAAATCATAGCTGTGTACATTAATACTGTCATGGGATACAATGTGCTATTTTATATACAATTTGAAATATTTTCATCAAACTGGTTAACATAGCCTTCTTGTCATTTTCTTAGTAATTGTGTTAAGACATTTATATTCTACATTTAGAAAGATCCACATGTACCCTTATAAGATGAACCATAGGTGTGATCCCACCAATCACCCTCCCTCCACACATCCTCCCCCTTCTCCTCCCCTCCCTCTCCCCTTTCCCCATTTTCTTGGGCTATAATTGATTTATAGCTTTTCTATGAAAGCTATAAATTAGTTTCATAGTAGGGCTGAGTATATTGGATACTTTTTCTTCCATTCTTGTGATACTTTGCTAAGAAGAGTATTTTCCAGCTCCATTTATGTAAACGTGAAAAAGATAAAGTCTCCATCTTTCTTTAGAGCTGCATAGTAATCCATGGTGTACATATACCACAATTTACTAATCCATTCGTGAGTCGATGGGCACTTGGGCTTCTTCCATGACCTAGAAATTATGAATTGGGCTGCAGTAAACATTCTTGTACAAATATCTTTGTTGTAGTGTGATTTTTGGTTAACTAGACTTTTGATGTGTCTCTACAGATTCACCATTTTCAGATCACTCTCTCTTTTCAATGGCTGCTTTTCCCATCCAAGCCGTCATCTCTCACCATACTTCTTCTCTGGTCTAAGCCACCATCATCTCTCACCCACACTCCTGCAGTTGTCCCCAGTCAGCTTTACTCATTTTATTGATTGTTCTGCCTTTGTCGTTTACTTCACTAATCAGGATAGTCTTTTTAAAATACTCATATTATATCACTTCTGCTCAGAATGACTTGATTTCTCCACAACTCTTAAAATCTGTCAGTTTCTTCACCTAACTTCTCTGTCTTCACTGAGTAAACAATGACTGTCCCCTCTCTCTCTTAGACCAAAACCCTGGGTCCCCTCAGACCTGTGCTCTGTGGCTGTTCCGCCCACATCCTAGCAGCATCTCACCTCTCCTCTCCTGGCCTCAGCCACCTAGCCCTCTTTCACCACTCGGTATGTACCAGGCCTCCCCATCCCACGTCCTTGGCATGTGCTGTCTTTCCACCTGCAAGGCTTTTCTTCCACTCTTCACTTGTCTGGAAACCTTCACTCATATTCTCAGCTTAAATGCCATTTCTTCATGGAGTCCATTCCCAGGCAGTCAATTACTTGTTACTGCCTCCCTAGCGTCCTTCCCGGCACTTTTCACAATTGGCAGTTACATATTTACATTTGTATCATGACTTTCCTTGATTAGAATGTGAATTTTATGAGGATAGTGTGTGGTTTCATATAACAACATAATATCAATTTATATCAAGTGTTATGACAGTATCTGATACATAATAGATGCGTAATAAATATTTTCTTTAAATCAAAGAATGGAAAGAAGAGAAAAGAGGAGTTTTCCAGGAATTTGTTTCATATAACCTCTATGGAAATGAACAGAAAAGTGGACAGGTGTTTTAAGCAAACGTATAATTCATGAACATCTAAATTTACATAAAGGGTATGTTGAAAGGTGATTTTTCCACTTTGCAAAAAGATCCATCATAAGACTCTTTAAACAGGCTTCCCAGGTACAATGTAAAGTAAGATTTTATTGATTAAAACCATGTGTTTGCACAGAATTTTTCAGGAAAATATCTTTTATATAAAGCAAGGTTGACCTCTAAGCAATTTCCTTAAGGCACCTAGCCCAGAATGGCCAACTCTCAAATTTCTAGGGTAACAGATAATGGGAGACCTGGAATGCAATGGATATTTGAAACCCTAGAATGCAAAGCAGAAATACTAGCCATGCAGTGTCCTCGTGACTTTTCTCACAAAAATAGCTAAGGAGGAGAAAATCTGTCTCAACCTTTATTTCTGTATCTCAGTGAAAGTAAGAGTGGTTGTGATGCTCCCCCAAAATACTATTATGGAAAGGAAAACTAAGGCTGGTAAACATCACCAAATTGATGCTTCCTCCTTCCACCCTCACTGTTACCACCACTGATAATTAAGTTGTCTGATTGCAAAACCGGGAAAAGTAATTCAGTGTGTTAATAAATAAAATGCAATTAACTTCTCTGGGTCTCAATTTCCTTGTCTTAACAGTGTGAGAGTCCTTTTGAAGATGATCATTTTATAATGCTATTCTTGAACCTACCCAAACTTTACAAATAAGGGGATTTGTAATCATTTTCTCTATCTAATAAAATTAACTTCATAGTCTATTTCTGCCCTTCTCACTGGAAACTTTAATAAAGGATGATGAACTCTAAATCAAAACATTTATAATATTCCTGGAACCGGTTGATTTGACTATTATTGACAGTTCTTGCTAGAACTAAAGAAAGAAAATACTTCACAGAATTTGCTCAAAACTATTTTCTTTACCAAACATAGTTCACTCTGATGGAAGTGTAGTAGGCTATTCTTTCTTTAACTACAGTGCAAATGAAACATTTCAGCTGCCAGAAGGAAAAATGATTTATTGGGTGTGGTAATAAAGATCAAGGTAGTCTTGGGAGCAGGTTATTTTTTCCCTTCAAAAACAAGACTTTCATCTCAGAGAATTCCTAACTTCCAAATTTAGAAGAAAATATATGGCATATGGGAAAAAAAATAAGCCTAATTTCTAAAGCTTTTGGCAATGTTTTCACCCTCATCAACTTCCTGAAGCATGATTTTTGCCCTGACTTCCCACAATTTTGAATATTTTGCCCAAGTACTTATAAAGTTAATGACATTCTGAGGGAAAACTATCTAGGTGATATACTAAGGCATTAACTTCTAATATAAACATATTTAGAGTAATCAGGCCAATCCGAAGTCTCTTTTACATGGATCTGGAGTGCCAAAGAACATCTTAATGGAAATGTTATTCAGATATCTCTTGCTTTCCAGGTCAAGTAGAGGTCTTGACTACACAGGAAAATCTAAATTGTATTTACAAATTAACAGTTCTATATTTTTGTCTGTATTTTTTCTTTCTTTCCTACATCTATAAATGATATAAGGTCATTTCTTCAGTGTAAAAATAAAAATGGATTCAGAAAGGAGGAAAGGAAAGAAAGAAGACCCAAAAAAGGACTAGGGATAATGAGGTTGGAACTGAGAGGTGGTCTCAACCAGTGTCCCGTAACTGGACGGGATATAACAAGAAAATTGCAATAGGATTAGAGGTAGATGGAGCTATGGCAATGGGGAGAAAGAAAGTTCAGGAAAGACTTGCACATTGAAATTGTCAACTGAGAATTATGCAGAAGAGTCAAGACTGAGACAGGCTTCTCTGGAAAGCAGGGGTAGCCTGGACTATGGTCACAGCACAGCCGGGAATATTAGCTGTGCCATCATCCAGGTGTGATACCAAGAGCTGCCACTTGACTAACAACCTTTGCTATGGATTGAAACACAATCTAGAAAGGTACAAATTTGTGCCCATTTTTATGGAATCCTGAAAAAGACAGAAACATGAGCTTATTGTATGATCCACTATGCTGGTTGTGTAGAATATAGGACTTTCTTCAAAATTTATATGTCAGGCCCTCATGTGAGTAGATTCTGATTCCGTGTTTATGTTGGGAGGAGCCGGAGGTGAGGAAAAAGGAAATACGACCAAGCATGTGTGATTTGAAAAATTGCCCCAGGTTGTTTAGACGATGGATAGATGAATAAGGCTAGAGCTATACACACGCGTACACACATGGTTAAAATTTACTGCTACTTAATAAAAAGCAAGGAATAAGTGGGGTTTCCATAGATGTAAGAAGAATCTTTACCTTAAGTGAACAATATGCATAATTGCATGACTTGTTTCCTGGCTGTTATTCTAGTAAGGCATCAGGTTATTTCCTTTCTTCATGCATGTTAGTACCAAAGCCATGGAATATTGCACATGGAGAAAATGTCTATTGGGAAAAATGCCTGTAGTATAAGAATATGTCCCAGTAATAATTTAATTGTATCTTTTTTAGCTTTAAATTTGCAGTTTTCACTTTCCCAAAAGTGCTAAGGAGACACAGTGTTCTCATAAAGCATCGTAATTGCCACTGTGCACATTTAACTACGGATGGACCAGGCAGCCAGGAGTGCTCAGAGCATGACCAGGGCCGACGTGGGCAGCCGGGGCCTATGTGCGAGGGAGTGTGTGTGCAGGAAGGGGTGCAGCAGAGGCAGCCGTCAGGCTCTAACCTCAGCTCTATGCTGACCCTGCTGGCAGGTCTTGATCAAAACTCAAAACCTCCCAGAGCTTTTGGTTATTCATTGGTAAAACGAAAGTATTGAGCTTAGTGTGCAGTGGGATCCCTGTGGCACTATTGTTATATAATCCTCTGAGTTTAACCTCAAATGTCAATGACGCCAGAGCTCAGGAAGCCTTTTTAAAAGATTGGTTAATTTCTAGTTATATATGAATGGTAGTCATTCGCTTTTTCACTCGCTGTTGAATTAATAGTTCAACATTGATAATCTTGACTATCTATCTAAATAACTTGGGGATATTTTTCAAATTACACATGCCCAGGCTGGTCTTCTTCCTCCAGCTTTCAGAATCTCCTCGCACTGGGACCTGACATATCCATTGTGAAGGAAGCCTATCCTCTAAGCAACCAGAAAATAGTGGAATCACAAAACGAGACCACAGAATTCCACAGAAGCACCTGATATTGCCCTTGATGCATAATTAATATGAATAAAAAGAAGAAAGGCAAGAAAGAAGACAGAAAAAGGAAAATTCAGTAACTGTATTATGTTTCTGCTTCTGTTATCTTATTTTACTTCCATTTTATGCAAAAATGACATTATACTAACTATGCATAAAGAATTACGGCTTGATGAGTTCATCCCAGGAACATCTTAACCTTTACCACAAAAACAACATGATTATTAACAATCACTTGCTCCTTGTTGTTCCTCCAGGTTTGGGAAGAAGAAAGAGGATAAGGGTGAGAAGAGTGAGCAGAAAGTGACGCCGAAGCGCAGTGGCCTGAGGGAAGAGGAGCTGGAGAAAATGAAAGAAGAGCGTGAACGGTAAGCAGAAGTGCACAGGCCCTTATCCTGTCTGAGTCTGTGGTCTGTGTTTAATTTGGATATGCCAATACTCAACTGAAGAGGTCACCAGGCCCAGCTATGGGGAGACGGATGCAATAGGATAAATTGAGCCCAAGAGTTGGAGGTTGCTGTGAGCTGTGATGCCTATGGCATGCTACCCAGGGCACAGAGTAAGACTGTCTCAAAAAAAAAAAAACCAAAACCTAGAGGTCAACTGATACAAAAGAAAAACACCTGTTACAAAAGGCCTCTCCCTTCCTGGGGCATTTTCATTACCTTTAGAGGAGAAATTGCTTCATGCTTCTATTATATTAGTACTTATACTCCTGTAATACACTACCCCCCAGTTTTGCATATACCAATGAATATTTTCTCTATGGTTTAAATGATAAGGTTTTTTAAATAGAAAAGTCAGTTCGATATTGGTGTTTAGAACCATCAACTTCCCATAGTCTGTTGCTAATTTTTATGAAGCTGTTGTATGCCTTCTTAATTTTATTCTGCTAAATCCATTGAGGTACCGTAATTTGAGAAGTACATGTCCCATGTTTTTAGAAAAGCCACTGTCTTTTATTAGGCTAATCAGCAAGCTGAAAAGTCTGTTGTCCATCTGCTAAAGGGCTAGCTTCATTTGCTGAAATAATGACGGTTTGCGAGAGCTGAGTTCTCCTGTTTGAGGAGCTTAATGTTCCATTTGGACAAGAGGTCCTTCACACGTCTTCAATGTTAACTCTGGCACTTATCCCAAGTGGATGTGCAAATGTCTGATTTTCGAACATATAATTGAATATTCATATTTCTCCTGAAAATTCTTTGCCTTCACATCTAAATGGAGTTTGGAGAAAAGACGGAGGTTATGACAAAACTAGCATACAATTTTAAGTATTTGATTCCAACTTCATCATATATGTGGTAGGATTTATACAACCTCTCACTTGCTGATTGGTTACATTAGTTCTTATAGTTTCTATAGAGTCAGTTCTTCTATTTATTTTGTTGTTCTATTACGCGTACTAAGAAATCATACCTATCCATTGTGTTTGCTAGCACACAGCAGTCTAAGAGTATCCACTGTTAACCTTTGACCCCTATCTTGTAGTCTATTCCGTTGAGAAGGCCGACTTTACCAATAGTGAGGGGAAAATGCTATTTAGTGCTTTCTCATTTTTGAAAGGTTGATAAGCTCAGTTCCAAGGTCCCTGGAGCAGTTAAAAGGAAATCAAGTGTTTTACATTGTTGTTGACTATCCACCTGACAAAGCTAGCCCACAGACAAGAAAGATATTCTCCAGCATAACCCAAGATGCAGTAATCCTGTAATGTGAAATGTAATTCAGGCTCCAATTTTAATGCATATACTGGCAAAGACATCTGTGTGGTGAGCCATCGTAGATCTTCACTGCTCCCTTGACTTCTCTCACTGAAGTTCAACATGCCTCATCTTCAGGAAACTGAGCTGTTTCTAGAATGCAGACTTGACATTTTTTGTAGCTCTGTGCTTGCTTGGGATGGGGAAAAAAAAATCTTAGTACCTGGGGAACTATATGCCCGCTAGAAAATTGATAACCCATAAAATAAGGTGGGTTGTCTTTAAGCAAGAGTTCATTTCCTTTCTGGTTTTGCCTTTAGGAAGCAGGTGCCTGAGGGAGTTTAGTTCTTAAAAGCAGGGCTGTAAATTCACCTCAGCTGCCTATATAGGCTTCAGGTCCAATTTTCTTAAAATATGTCTGGTCGAAACAGTGAAAGAACTGTACTATTAGCCTCCATTTAGGCCACTTCCCACACACGAACACATAAAACACATCTGAGATGGGCTTCCTAGAGACAACACTGTCTCAATCATGTGCTGAGGGAAGAGGCTGGGGAGTTGATTTTATGGTTGGGTGCTACAGAATTAATGACCAAGGGCATGTCAGCAGCTCAGGGGCTGAGGGCCATGGATGGTGGAGGCTGAACATCTGGCATTGCTCCAACCCTCAAGTCCCGTTCCTTGGCTCTCCATCATCTGCAGGAAACCAATTCACACCCTTAAAGAACTCAGCAAGTGTATCATTCTTCATGGAATGGCAATGGAAAAAATAAAAGGAATGAGAAATGGTGATCAAAGCAATTATTGTCCTTTTTTCCTAATACATTCAAAATGTGTTTCCAAGGGCACATTCAATAGGATTCCAAGTCGTCTTGTTGCTTACTTGTTTCACCCTAGCTATTGTATGCATAGTAATAGTTTTTCATATCTTTTTTAGCATATCCCTTTTTCAAAATATTTAAAGCACTTAAATGTCATATATATACATATGTGTGTGTATATGTATGTATATGTATTTTATACAAGGCTAAGCCAGCTAGTACCAACTTCTAGGAATCAATTATTAAACTTACAAGAATTTTATGACCTGGTGGTTAAGACGTTGGTAGCTTGAAATTGGCTATGGTGGTAGTATTCACAGCATAGATATTGGCAAATACAACAAATTGGATTTTATATTCTTTTCAAAGAGTCACTTTACCAGAACAGCACTACAAGTCTATGACAACTATCTTTCATGCACAGTCAGGAAGCAATTATCAAAAATAGAGTCAGGAAAAAAACATCCAAATCAAACCACATCGCTTCTTACAGCAGTGCTTCTCAAAATGTGGTCCATGGACCACCAGCATCAGAGGAAATCATCAGAGGACCTTGTTAAAAAGGAAGATTTCCTAGCCCCATAGCAAACTTGCGCAATCAGAATCTTCAAAGTCGGAGCCCTGGAAGCTGTGTTTGCTAGCAAAGGCCACAAGGTGATTCTTCAGCATTATCCAGTCTGAGAACCACTGACCTAGAGAGACAGGATTTGGCTGGAACATTAAACTATTCTTATTTTATAAAAAATATTACATAGTCATTGTTTTTTGCCCAAGAGGACTGAGTGACCCAATGTACAAATATTGTCTCCTTTCCTCATGTGCCCTCTCCAGAGCAACCCTTTTGTAAACAAATGTGGCACGCTAGCCAGTGTTCACTCACCTAAGAATTTAGATCACTTGCCCCCAGTGCCGCTGTGCACACAGTACTTATAAAGCAACATGAGTTCATTAAGAAAATTTGGGGAATGTAAAAACTATAAAGAAGGCTATTAAAACTATATTCTACCATAATCCCCTAACCACTAGTAATATTTTCATGATCTTTCTTCTATGCATATGTAGTCAGCCCTCTGTATCAGTAGCTTCTATGTCCATGAATTCAGCCAAGCTCAGATTGAAAATATTCAGGAAAAAAAATGTCATAAAGTTCCAAAAAGAAAAATTTGAAGTTGCTAAGCGCCAAGTGATACATTAAATCCATATGAATGAAGTGATGTGTAGGCATTATATTAGGAATTATAAGTAACCCAAGAATGGTTTAAAGCATACAGGAAGATGTGACTAGGTTATATGGAAATACTACCCCAGTTACATCAGAGATTTGAGCATCTGTGGATTTGTTTATCTATGGGTCTCCTAGAACCAATCCTCCACCAATACCAAGAGACAACTGTATTTTCTTTGAAAATTTGATATCCACACTACATATATAAATAAGATCTTGCTTTTTTTTCCACAGCATTGGATTGTGGACATTTACCCATATCATTAATGTTTTAAAAAATGTCATTTTGATCACTGCCTAATATCATGTATGATCAATATACAATAAATTATTTATCTTACATTGTCAAAAATTTAGTCTGTTTCCATTTTTCACTGTATCAAATAATACTTGGAGGAGTATCCAGGTACCAATATTAATATATATTACCTTTTAAATCATACAATTCCTATTGAAGGTTCACTTTTCTTATAATTATTTTACCCTAAGGATTAACGTGGCCTTAGCTCTAAATTTTAGGATTATATTATCCCTCCCCATTTGTAGTATTATTTTTGATTTTTTTTAATACCTTGTTTTAATCTACCTACATGTCTAATTTCTGACATAAAACTATTTTGATGCTATTAATATGTATAAATAGCTTATTCATAGCTATACCTATGAAAAGGTCAAAAAAGGTGGGTTGGGCTACTAGATTAGACTGAAGACATGCAGAGTCTAAAACAGGGTTCTTAAAGGGAAGGAGAAATTTTGCACCCCAAAGGACATTTGGCTATGTCTAGAGACATTTTTTTGTTGTCATAACTGCAGCTGGTGAGGAAGGAGGTATGACCTTGTGCTGCATAGAGGCCACAAATACGGCTAAACATCCTACAAGGTACAGCACAGCCTTCTCTTCCAACAATGAATTATTCAACCTAAAATTTCAATAGTACAGAGTTTGAGAGGCCCTTTACTCATCCCCAGGCTTCTGAAAGAGGAAGGGCATTCTCTCAGATGTCAGACTTGCAAAGTTTGGTGTTCCCCTGTGAATATGCAGAGAAATAGATAGCAGATGACATAGCACTAGAAAGATTATTATTCTCTATTAGAGAATTGTACCCAAAGATTGCAGATGAATGATTCTATCAACATCAGCATATAAGAATAAAGTTTTCCTCAAAACTTTATTTTTAACCCCGGCCTGCTGAGCCCTGGCATCAGCGATGATGACTCGTTGAACAGACTGAGAATGCCAAGAAACCGCAGGGGTTGATAATACATCTGATGACAGAATCATCTGGAACAATGGGCTGAATTAAACATAATAGAAGAGAATGTAAAGTCTTGTGTTTAGGTCCAAAAATGAACTGTACAAACACAGGATGTGGAAGGTTTGACTTAATACCAAATATATGAAAAATCTGCCTGACGGTTTTAGTTGAGGGTAAGTTCAGCATGAGTCAATATGCATCTATGCCTGCCAAAAACTTAATCTGGTCCTAAGCTACATTGCTGGAAGTTCACGTACAAAATGAAGGAAGAAACAATAATTCCTATTTTACACTGCTCAGATCACACCTGGAATACCCCGTGCCTCCCTCTCACACAGAGAATGGGAACACTAAATCCATGTATTATGAAAAATGTTGAAAGACCCAGGGACGTGAACCTTTCCCATGCTTGAAGAACTGCCACATAGAGGAGAGATTAGATTTGTTTCTCGGCATTCATTTGATCCCATTCTACTTTATCAGTCTACCTGCTTTTTTTTCCTCATTCATTTATTTAAAATATTTCCTTAGTATTTATTTTCTTATCTATATTTCCTTAGTATTTATTTTCTTATCTATTTCTTGAAGCTCCTAATGGAGCATTATTTTAAAAGAGGTAGGCATCAGCTAACCAGAAAAGAAAGCATCATAAAAATTAGAATATTTCATAACACAGCAAGTTTGACCTCACTGGAAATATCAAACAAGAAGGCTATGACTACATTCAGCAACAATTAAGTCTTTAGGTAAATATTGGACTAGATCATATAGTTTTATAAACGTAAATCCCTGATGTATTTCCTTTATTGTCTCACTTATATTTATACATATTCAAATAAATAAAATATTATATAAATACATAGCCATGCAAGTTATATAGTTAAGTACGTTAAGCCACATACGATCTAAAATCTTCTTGTGTATCTTTAAGGTCTTATTTGTCTTTAGATGATCTCTAGGATCCTTCCCAGATGTGAGAGTCTGAGAAACATCTAAATACCTAAGTATGGAAGCATTTACTTTGAATTTTCTAGAACAACCTTTCTTGAACTTACCATGGCAATTGCTTCACAGTGTGTGTACACCCTTCTTATCTGAGTGTTTTAAGCCCAGGTTTCTTGCTAAAATTGTATGGCTGCATTTCCTTTGTCTCATATTTGATTTCTGAGCTTATGATATGTCCCGTTATGACAAAAGTTAAGCAGTCTGTTGCGGCGAAGCCCTGCATTAAATAAACTCATCATTTTGCTCATGCTTCAGTGACATCGGCCATAATAAAACATTACTTTCAAAAGCCCTATATCCCTCACTAGAAGTGTAAAGCCAGTATTATATTCAAAGATTATTTCTCCTAGAATCTTTCACCATGCTAAATTAAATTAGCATTTTTCACACATTCAGATTATGTAAATCGGTATCTTGAGCTGAAAGCATAATGTTTGTAAATGTGTTTTTTTTGGTTATTGTTTAATCCTAAAACCTAAGTTTGTAACCCTCTGCAAAATATGAAATTAATCACACTCTTAGAACAATAAAGCACCCCAATAAAAACTTATATTCTTAATACCTTCTCAAAAATCGGATGGAGATTGGTTGAAAAAATATATGCATGGCTACCCTCCCCCCATTAATTTAGGATTATTGTACCGGGAAAAATGTCTCCACTGACCTGAAAGGCTATCTTCCATTAAAGTGCTGTTACTGACTCTGAAATAAAATTTCACTAAACGAAACTTCTTACAAAACTTGAAAAAAAATGTAATAACCTATAAGTTATGTGCTCCAAAATGTATGACGTTTATGCTATGTCAGAGTTTATTTGCAGGCAGCAATTAAATATTGCTTTTGTTGATTTTTATTAGAATCTTAGCAGGATAAATAAGGAGATGGGAGGGAAAAAAAGGAGCCAACCACCCCAGCTTCAGCACTGAGAAGTATGAAAACATATGGCTCTTGTTTTCAACAACTAGCCTGAATGGAATGTCTAAGTAAGAGTGAAGCTAAGACTTAGGAAAGTTAATCGGTTTCAGTGTCTGAATTCAAGGTTCTTACTTTTCTTTCCTTTTGGGAAGCCGTCCAAGAGCTGCAGAAGCTTCTCCCCAGCCTTATCAGCCGAGCTGCTTGTGGCCTGTTCCCTTAGTTTAAATCAATACATGTGTTTTTGATATTTGGCAAACCAAGATTTAATTATGCAGCTGCAAGTTCCCCACATAAACGAAATGCATCTTAGAGATATAAAAACATTCAGAAACCATTTATAGTTTGAGAATTCAAGTGGGTGAAAATCTATTCCCAACCTCTCAGCATTTTATTTAATTATGGAGGATTTTTATGTTACTGGAAATTGAAATGAAAACCAGAATAAGGCTAGAGTTTATCCAACATTTGTTCATATTGAAAAATGAAGATGCTTATTACAGTCTGAGAAGGAAAAGCAAAGTATTCCATTCTGAATTAATATATTGGTTGTAACTTACATACATAGATAGATCATCGAATAACAAATGAATTGATAGGATTTGTCCTTGTTAAATACTAAAAAGAGTACATGTTTTATTAAAGAAACCAGAAGGTTAATTTCTTTAATTTGCCAAGTGACTCTCAATAATTAATTATTTACCAATCTTAAACTTTGGCACTATTTAAACTGTTGAAAACACCCCCGTTTTGGCATGATTACATACAAATGATTAATTCAGCATGGTTTTACTCATCACTGAATATCCCTGTCTTTTGCAGTAGAATTTGCTAGGTCCTGTGGTTTGGGCAAAATAAAAGGTTGGAATGATTCCCGGTTTTAATAGTCCCAATTTATTATTACTACTGAACCCTGATCAGATCATGGACTGGATTAGATCCCAGTTTTTCAAAATGCCCCAATTTATGGCTCCTTGAGAATCCTGATAAAAATGTGTATTTGAATAAGGCTTTGGTTGGCTAAGAAAGATCAAGTTAATTACTTTTAGATTCTTACTAGATCATCAGTGCACGGAAGTTATGAAAATTCTTACTGGATGGTGTTTCTCAGGACAAGGTCGTGTCCTCATTTCATGCTGGCAGAAAGAAGCAATCACATTTCTGTTTTCCATAGTACAAGTACTAACCAGCTCAGTGAATGAGAAGAGATTTGCTATATCCTAGTGATTACTATTGATGCTTGTGTTAAGGTAAGAATAGCCTTCTTTCCTGGAATAAGGGCTAAACACAGAGAGAGAAAGAGACAGACTCTAAAAAAATGTACTTCTAATTTGGGGGTGAGGGGTAAAGGAATGAAGCTGAAGGGGGGGTGCAGGCAGCTTTGATATCTATACATTTATTTGATCTTGTAACTCCTATATTCTCAGAAATGCTTGCAGTCACTAACAAAACTTGGCACATTACTATTAATATATTCCTATAGACAAGAGATGGGAATACCTATATCCTAATGCCATGCCAGCATTTTTTATGAGCCAAAATCCTTTTATGGAACCTGAATCAATGTTAGAAGTGCTGTATTAGCAACTACTTGTCAGCCGAGCTGGATTAATACATAAAGTGAATCACTGACTAGCATGTTTTCTTTCCAAAGGCCGTGCAGACAAACTTTATAAAGTATACCAGCTCTTTAAAAAATTGTTTTTAAAAAGTACTCACATATTCGTGTACCCTGGAGCGAGAGAGTACTTTGCTGTGTATAGTTACAGGCCTGTTTCTATTACTTCCTGAAAAGGAATTATTATGCTGAATTACCTGGAGTGATTCCACAGAAATGTAGAGTATCTGATCTGATACAAATTTGGAAAGAAATTTTAAATTTTGTTCTATATTTGGTTTTGGTATACACATATTAAATAAATACACAGTCCACAAACTATTGTAATTTGCTGAATTTTATCCCAATCAGAGATACTAGATCTGTCCCTTACGGAGAAGGTTGAGTATCCCTTATCTGAATGTTTGAATAAATGTTTCAGTGTGTAGAATTTTTTTTCCTGTAAATTTAATGCACATTTTAATAAATTCCCCAAATCTGAAATACAAAATTCTCCAGCAGGATTTTCCTCTGAGCATCATGTCAGTGTTCAAAAAGTTTCAGGTTTTGGAGCATTTCGGATTTTGGATTTTTAGATTTAAGATGTTTAGCCAGTACAGATAAATTTGTTTAAATGGATATTATGTATAGGAGTGGCAGAATTTGAGAAGAGCATTTTCTGTGAAAGCTTTCGGGGACTGTAACTGGGTACAAAGCTCTTTGGTGACTAGAATTTAGAAAAGAGAGTTCCCATTTTATCACCTGTTTTCATGGTTTGGGTATACCACTTCTGAGGATATATTCTTAAGGCCCCCCCCCTTTTATTATCGTGAAATAAAATGGCAATAATAATACTTAAAGACCTCAGTCTTATACATTTTATTTGGATAAAATGCTTTTCAACTCCTAAATCCTTTAGAAGAAAAAAATTAGATAAATAAAAGTTAAGTAAATCCAGAACATTTACTGTGGACTAGTTTGAGGCTGAACAGTGTCCTAGTAAACTTAATCTACTAAAAGCACTCTGAAAAGCATGAGCATATCAAATAATATTTTCTAGAATTTGTAAAGTATCTCATCTCCCGTTCTTAGTTGAACACATGTATCCTATTTTGGAAAGCTTCCATGACAACACATCCACTGTACAGGCCTGAGGTAGCTATTGTTCACATAGGTTGGCAAACTATACACTTTGAAAGGATGCTTGACCTATGGTTTGCTGGAATCTGCTTTATCCCCCCTCATATCCGGTACAAAGCAGTCTTAATGTAGGCCTGTGATTATAGCTATTTCAATCAATGATTCTCCACTTGGGGTGGTTTTGTCCCCAGCAGGCATTTGACAATTCCTGAAGACATTTTTAGTTGTCTCACTGTGAGGAAGGTGCTTCTGGAATCTAGTTGGGTGAGAATAAGGATGTTTCTCAATATCCTATAATGCACAGGACAGCCCCCTAGAACCAAGAATGATCTGGCCACACATGTGGGTTGTGCCATGGTTCTGAAACCCTATTTTAGATGGATAGATAGATAATATAAAGAGGAACATAATGTAGATATGTAGTAGACCTGTAATTGAACCTGAGAATATATATTTTGAAACCATTTCTCAAGTGATTGTCATCAATAGCCATGTTTGGGACTAGCTGACCTACACTGGGGCCCAGGGGAGGCAGGTAGCCAAACAGGAAGATTACAAGGCCCAGGCGTGGGTTAAAAAGACCTGACTCTCCATGAACACGCTGTCAAGCTACTTAAGTGCTTCAAGACTTGCCATTCTCATCTGTTGAATAAAAATGCTATCTTTGAGATTGTCGTGAAAATTAAAAATAATATTTATGAAGCAAGTGCTTGGTTGTCCACCCCAGGTGCTCGATTTTATTTTCTGGCCTGCATGAGGATTAAAGCTCCCCGCAACCCGTTCAGCAGCCTCGGGGAGCTGAGAACGCTCTAGGACACGCCACCTGTGGAAGTTGTGGCCTTGGATCCTGTCATGGTGAAGGAGGCCAACTTGAACGCAGGCTCTGCCCAGCTGGGAGTCATGCCAGATACTTCCATTCAAGAAGCTTCTCTGCCTTTCTTATTGATCACCGGCTGCTCCTTGAGCAGAGTGAGCTTGGCAGGAGAAGGCAGCACAGTAGCGGGGAGTACTGGCTGCAGCCAGCGTTGGCAGCAGGGGAACACATTCAAGGAGCAGGAACACACATGGTGTGGGCTGCTGCCAGCCCCTCCGAGTCCACGGGGCCTGTGACTGCAGAAAACACTTGTAACCACAGTCATTAAATCCACAAAATCCTCATATTTGCATTTCTATTATATGCATTACCTTAAAGGAGTGGTAACTCTGGTCTGCTAATATTTTGAATCCATTCTTTGGTGAAAACTGAAAGTATTCTTCTCTTCCCCTCCTACTCTCTTCCACCTACCTGTCTTTGGCCCCCAGCTTAATTATTTAATGATTTTACACTGTGATTTCAGATTGCTAACTGAAGGAGCCTGGGAAGCTCAGGCTCCTGCCTCTTTCTGCTTTGCGTGCTTTGTTTGATTTCAGTATAGAATTGAAGAGGTCGGAGGGGTGTGGACTGTGGCCTAACAGTCTGCTGTGCCAAGAATCCCTGAAAAGTTGCCCCCTCCACCCCAGCCTTATTAAGCAGCAATTACAATGGGCTGTTTAGATGAAAGTATTCATGTTCTTGGAGGAACTTAAATATATAATAATCTGTGATATTATGGCTTCTTAAAGCAGAGATTATTAAATAGGACAGGTTGGGGAGGAGTCATAACAGCTTTAATCAAAGTCCTTCCCCTCTCTCAGACTCTCAGTGGCTCTCTGTTGCTCATGGTACACCATCCAAATTCCTTGGCCTAACGTATCTGACTGTAACCTAACTTTCTAATCATAATTTCTGCTCCTGACCCATAGGACCCCTATGCTCAATCAGTCTGGAATGTTCATACTTTTTGAGATTGCCATGACACTTTCCATCTCTGTGCTATTCTTAACACCATTCCCCCATCTGGAATGCCCTCTTCCTGCCTGGGTTGGTCCAAATCAATGGACATTCAGCGAAACCTCACCTCCTCCATTATACCTTCCCAAACTACCTAAGTTGGAAGAAAATTCTTCCATTATATACCCTGGATCAATTTATTTCATTGTGCTAATCTTCAGTTTCCTTAACTGCAAAGTGGATATATAACCATCATTATAATATTTTCAGGATTAAATGAGGCACTGAAATTGAACCATTCTGAAAAGTGCCACACATAAGGACGCTCAATAACTGGTGAGCTTACTATTTTTCTTAGTCTTTATTTGAAAAAAAATGAACATTCCTACCAAACAGTATTGAGTTCAAAGCCTGGCTGTTCCCTGCACTAGTTGCGTGATCGTGCATGTTTTACTGAAACTTTCCGAGCCTAAGTTTGCTCACTTGACAAAAAAAAGAGAGAGAGAGAGAAATAATACCTATCCTTCAGTTTCTATGCAACTGACATAAGATGAAATACTTAAGGGACCTAGAACTGTTTGTCACATAATAGACACACATTTGTATTAATGTTGTTATTTTCTGCACTGAATTATAGATGTCTTAGTTACAAACATGAAGAAGGCATGTTTTTTTTTCTTGGGCTGAGGGCCATGTTGTAATCATTTTTCTACTTTTCTCAGCATCCAATATGTTACATTTCACAGACCAGGTACTCAATAGTAGTTGCTGAATAATGGATGAATGAATGAACAGATATAAAATATGCTGATTTTAATTTTATTTTTCAAGTGAATAATTGCCAGAATGAAACTAAGAAATACAATAGGCTAGTCAATGGTCGACAAAGCTATATAGTCTCGAGAAATAACACTTTCTCCCCCCAGGCTATAAAATGGTATCGGGAAAAACGCAGTCATTTCTAACGGGCAGGACAGTGGAAATGGATGAACATGGTGGCCAGTCTGTACGGCTGTCCGTACTTGCTTCCCTATCACTGAACCAGACCCTGAGACACAAGTCTCAACGAGAATGGAATCCATTCACTTTACAAACAAATGAAAATACCATGGGCTCAGAGAGTGGTGGTGGTGGGTTTTTTTATAACTAGACTTTTGCCTCCATCCTCTTTTATGGGCTTAAATTTAACCACTTGAAATTATTTTTAAGTACCCTTCATTTTAACCTTTTAAAATGAAAGATCTGGCTTTTTAGGGAAAATTGAATTTGATTATATGGAGGAGGCACCGTGTCCTTGGCTTATTCTTCGTTAAAGGAGGATCTTTTTGTGCTTTATGTGGAGCCTATTCAGTCAGAATTCCTGGCGCAGATTATATTTCAGAGGGCGGGCATAACAACACTAATGTAAATGGAGGATCCTGAAAACAGCAACAGCCATTTGTAATATGCCACGTTCCACAGAGCTTTACTCTCTCAGGGAGTACATACTGCTAAAGTCATAATTAGGAGTCCACATTACTACTACAGCCTTTGTCTTATAAAATGTTCCTTAAATATACTCTCCTGAAATCCCATGTCTCGTTTTCATGTTTAGATTCCGCTTTCTTGAAGCACAGATTATAACTTCTCCTTGGTTCACCTCCTTACATCTCAGGACAGAGAAGATATTTAGTAAAGTTCTGATTGACTTACAAGTATAAAACAATATAAGATTTTTGAATAAGTTATATAATTTTAAAAAGGTATAATGTTTTAATCATCAATAGGAAAATAATAACTATATATTTAAAAACCTTGGCAACAATTCTTGCCTATTTTTGTGAGTATAGTGCCCCACTTTAAAATATCTGGCTTCTAACAGTAAGCAGTTTTAAAAAGTACTAAAAAAAAAAAAAGAGTAGATGAGGAATTGCTTAGACAGATCATTTTTAAAATAATAGTGAACAGTATTATTGACAGTATCAACAGCTAATTAAAAATTCTATTAGTGAAGATGTAAAAGGTGGCACATTTCCAATTCAGATTGATGCTCAGGACAGAGACATAATTGATATTTGTTCAATAATCCTAAAATGTTTCACATTCTCTAATAGAGGCTGTGATAGCTAGAGAAAGTTTCAAGTACTAAAAATATGTATATGCTAGGCACTTAAAGATATCTTCAGATCAAATACTGCATCTTTGCAAAAAAGTATAAGGTTTTAGTTGAATGAATATCAAAGGATATTTTAATGGGTTGACTTTGTTTAAGGAAAAAAAAATCACCAAGTCAAGATAATGTGTGGTGTAATTCATATGTTTCTAATCTGGTTATAGCGGTTGTAATAGAAAATCAAAAGAGGATAATTTGCTAGTTGAACTTTTAAGTTTCAGAGCTGCATTTTGTAAGGGTCACATGAATGAATGCATATTGAAAAAAATCTACAATAACCATTAAATATTCCACTTTGGTAAAACAAGATCGTGGCTTTAAAAAAGGGCTTCAATATTATAGTTTCCTGCTTTTGACATTATTAAACCCAAATTGAATATGTTCCTATATAGGATTTTTTATATAGTAGATTAAAAATTGGTATAATAATTCTTCTAGTTTTAACAATCAATTCTATTCTCAATAATTATAGATTTATCCCCACCAATTTCAAACGTTGGACAAGTAAGGCCTAAGAGAGAAAGGTATTAAATGAAACCAGAACATTTTACAAAATGTTAAGAAATGAGCAGGTAACTCTTGAAGAAGCTTAATTCTTCACTTCACCAGAAAACAAAAATACAAAACCAAGAATATGAATGTTATTCTTAAATGATCCCTACCCCAAATGCGTATATGATTTTAAGATAAAATTGGATGCTGAATATCATCCATGACCAGTTTATATTATCCAATAATAAATATTCAGAGGGAGTAAGTAAACTCTACTGAAGCTAGTCACTCATTCCTCACTGATCCATCTCAAATAACCTCCTACAGACACCAATTACCTTCATACACACTGCTCTTGCTCACATAAGCTTGACTCAGCATGAGTTCAAAGAAAAAAAATTTTTTTAATTGTGACATGATAAACTAATATGATGTGTGAACCAACATGGGAATTGAACTTCTCAAAGTATAGAGATTTTGCTTCCAAGCAGGAGAGAGAAACACATTTTACTAAAAGCATGCCAATTAAGACAGGAAATTTGGGGAAGATCTCCAACTATCACAGATTAAAACTAAAATATGTAGTATGTTTTTACAACTTTTCCAAGGCATTAGAAAACATGTGAAACCATACAGACATGTTTATGATTCTATTTCTGCATTCATTTTTACACTGCCTTATAATATATCAGATGACATAGGGAAGGAATTTTTTTATCCGAAGGAATATGAGAAATAATTTCAAGCATAGACGGCCTGAGGAGTGCTTAAGTTTCTTTTTATTCCTTTGTAGCATCTGAGGGCACCTTTCAGGTACAAAGGGTGCTTAGCTGTCTGAAATTACTTCTGTTTGTGGCCGTGAGTGTGGCTGAGTGTGTGTGTGCATTCATGTGTGGGATGGTTGCATAGACAATATGCATGTAGGCTTAAGAGTGTCCGCCCAGCAATGCGCCACTAAATCCCTTTGTGCACATATAATAACCATTCCTTGATGGATTTGAAAAATAGCATTTTTAAGTTTAAATCAATGATTATTCATTACCTGTTCTCATACTGTACAAAAGGATACTGATGTAGAGAATTAAGTACTTGGAGGAGGAGGGCAATGTTGAAGAGAAATGAAGAAGAACGTTGGGGTGGGGGAACTGGAGCACCTGTGGGAAGGCAACATACTTGCCTTCCCCGTGGGAAGTCTTGCCTACTTCCTCGTCCCTGAAAATCTGCTGAAGCCTTGGGCCTGTAGGTAAGGAGCAAGCACAGAAGTGCATTTATTAATTTTCTGAAAAGAATACAGCAGGTTGGCTCAGATATCAATATTAATAGTTAAGGCAACATGTTAATAGGATTAACATATAAATGATACCCCTTTATGGATGATCAATATATTCAGAATAATCACCTAAGTACCCACGGTGGTGTAAATACTGTACTAGTTGCTAAGGGTTCGTTTTTGTAAAAGGAGAAAGAGAGTTTCTTTGTCATGAAACAGTCATGACGGTGGGGCCCCCTTTACTTTCCATTGAAGGACAGAAATGTTTCTGAATCTGCTCTCCCTTACAGTCACAGGTGCCTTTCAGGCAGGCCCTCTTCCAGAAGCTGGTCTTCTCTGCAGGCCCCGGTGGAGGCCTTTATTGCATCCCACCCACTTTATGTATATTTGAAAATCTCACAAGCACTTGTCTTCCTAATTGCCAGTGCTACTTGGATAAACTGTCACTAATCCTCACCATCTTGTATTCTGTCTTTTTTTCCATCTCTTATTTTTCACATTTCTCATAGGAAAGGTCACTTTACTTCATCACTATTCAATTGAACAATTCCCAAATTCCTTCTCAAACACACGCAAGAAAGATGTGCATTTTGACGAATTTTAGTAATTTGGATCATCTGGAGAGCTAATGTAATCTATTTTCTGTCTCTGGAACTTTTTCTTCGAGATATACTGTCACACATTTGAATCTGAGGTTAAATTGAAGTTATATGAAATTTTTCCACTTACAAGATTTGGGTACTTTCTGCTGTGATTCACTTTTGACTTCTTAATTATTTTTGGCCTGAACTGTTCAGTAAATCAGAGAACGCTAACTGAGCAGCTAGGCACTTGGGGGAAATGGAAAAAATCAGTAAAATATAGCTTAGTCTCCGCCCTCAACAAGTTCATGATTCTGAGGGAGGAGAGGGACCAATACACAAATAATTATAATAAAACAAAGCTATGATAAGGACTGTTTAAAATACTGTGATCATAAAGAAAACATCCGTGAAAAAAAGTGCAATAGCTGGGATAACATAACTGACTTCTTTATCATCCAGTATTTCTAGATACTTGCAATGAAATCATTATATTCAATTATAAAGTACAACTTAACTCTGCAGCAAATTAAAAGAGACTTTTAAAAATTTAAATTCTTAATCCCATTAATAATATATAATATTTTTTCTGCTAACCAGACAGAAATTTTAGACTCAAGGGGAAGTTTCGTTTGAAATTTAAGGGATTTTCCAAGCAATCGGGGTGTTTTCTATTATAATTTCCTTCTCTAAAGCTAACAGGATACAGTTGAAAAATTTAAGGCAAAACTTTTGGGAAAACAGCATTTAGCTGAGTCAGGCAGATAACTTTGGGTCATAAATTTATATTACTGAAGGTCTAGTCTGCAGACAAATTCAAACTTTCATTAAACATTTCATCATGAGGTATAATTTTAGTCTAAAAAGTTTTGCCAAAATATTTCTATAGCTGGGTTACACACTATCCGTCTGTATTTAGTGCTACGTGCTTTCTATATATGG
Organism: Galagoides demidoff; assembly: GCA_963574575.1. NCBI lineage: Eukaryota > Metazoa > Chordata > Mammalia > Primates > Galagidae > Galagoides > Galagoides demidoff. Next base: position 79,562 of record CAUYQV010044052.1, on the reverse strand, counting down.
CACTATTGCATCATGATCAAAAACAGGTGGGGAAAATTGAGCCTTTTGTCATAGCTTAGGAAAACTGGAGAAGCCAATTAGAGTGACCAAAGGCCAATTTTTTCCCCATCCATTGCCATGGATATGAGGACCCCAAGTTGCCTGAAAAAGCAAGTTGCATAATGTATACAATTCACTTCAGACTTTCTCAAAGTTAGTAGTTATGCTGAAAATCCATTATTCTGGACTCAACTAAGAGTTGAGAGTATGTTATAATTCTCTTGTGAACACTCTTGGAGTTAGCAGGGGAAAGGAGAGTGAAAATAAGATATGCTCCCCAGTGCCACGCTGATGGTGGACACTCAGGAAATAGAGATTAAATGGGAAGAGCTAGCTCAGGCTAGTATTTGGTTATTCCATTGTGATTCTTTGGTATCTCGGACGTTACAGAATGAAATGTGGAGCTGAGGACAGTCTACAAGTGATATCCTTCACTTTTCAAAACAACAACAAAAAATTCTGTCCAGTAAATTCACAAATAAGAGGCTTAGTATATTTTAGGAAGATGCGCAGCCAATAGATCCAAACCAGAAACATTTGTTGCTTTAATCTCAATCAAGGAGAAAATTCAGTTAACCACAAGACAACTGGTCCACTAAGCCTTCTGACCAGTTCAGGTTATATAGCAATTATTAATGTGTCTAGTCCTGCCTGGGCTTCCAAGTGAAACCGCAAAAGGAACTGGAAGGAACATGTAAATACGTTTCCAGAGCTACCAGCTGTGTGCGCATGCGCAGATTGCTCCCTCGCCTCATCCGCGTCATCACGGGTGATTGTTGGTATTATCGCTAATCATTGTTATCGATGTACCAGCCACACTCTTCTAATAGCTTTAGTGGTATTAAGTCGTTTAGCCTTTCCCTTCAGAGTAGGTACTATTATATTTCTCCTTTACAGGTGACAAAGAGGTCAAATAATCTATCCATGGTCACAGATTTAGAAAGTGACAGAGCTGAGTTTCCATCCCAGGCTGTCTGGCTTCTCACCCTCTCTTGCTGCCCCATTTCTGAAACAGTGCAGTGTAAGTATATCCATCACCCGCTGCGGGTCTACTCCAAAAAAGGTTTTGCTTTGCTTCAGTGGAACTGCCGGTAAGGATGCTGCCTCCCATGAAGATCTTAAGGCAGAAATATAAATGTAAATTTCGCTCATTAAAACCATAATTAATTTATTGAGAGTGAATTGTTATTATTTCAGGGACGAATGCATATTGGAATATGCTGATTATTTTAATGAACCAAGAGCCTCTTCTGGGATACTTCCACTGTATTATTTGCAAGCAGGTCACTGTAGATTTTCTAAGAGGGGGAATAAAAAGATTACTGCTCATTTTTAAGTTTTGCTTTATTAAAGATGCAAAGGAAAATGTGTGCTGTATAATGTACTGGGGAGAGGGGATAAGAAGATGTATTTGTTTAGGAAAGGCCTGCCATCATCTGTGTTAAACCCGCCATTTTCCTTCTCTAGTCATCTCTCATGCCACAGATGTCAGCGCCAGGGCCGGTTTGCGTAGGTGTTCCACCCACAGGAATGTCTCCAGAGCAATTGTCATGTTTGACATTTGAAGCCATTCATTTGGGCTCCTTCTTCTGTGTTCCACAAAAACCACATTTTTACATCTCCTCTTCTACATCGTAGAGAAGCTTTCTCTCTCTCTATGACATGGACTGTGCGGATCCATTGTTCGTGTCTCTACCTTGCAGTAAAGATCAACAAAGACACATTGACCCAAGCTCTGAAAGAAACTAGGCCAGACCTGCTTCAGTCTCATTGTCATTTCCACTCATTCACAATGGATATTAGTTGCCTATTGCTACTGTGACAAATTACCACAAACTTGGTCGCTTAAAACAGCACACGTTCGCTCTCTAAAAATTTTGGAGACCACAATTCCAAAATTACTTTCATTGGACTAAAGTCAAGGTGCCAGCTGGGCTGATCCCTTCCGAGTCTGCATTCCACTGACTGTTACTCGGCTGCCTATATTCCTGGCTCATGGCTCCTTCCTCCTTCCTCAAAGTGTATCTCTCCAATCTCCACTTCCATTGTCACTTGGCCTTCTGTCTCAGACCCTGCTTCTTTGTTTTCATCATCACCTTCTTGAGTGCCTCCCATGGGCCAGGTGCTGTGCTAGATGTTAGGATTACCTCAGTAGACAAAGCAAGTAAGTTACCTGCTCTCCTGAGGCTTACATTCTTGTAAATGAACAGATAGATGACAAAAAGGAAAGCAAGCTAATGATGAAAGGATGAAGAAAATAAAAGGGAACAATGTGATGAGAAGATGGTACTGGGAAGGGTGTTTGAGGAGCCAGGATTTGTTTGACCTCAGTGATGAGCCAGCCGCAAGAAGAGGATTCCTGGCAGAAAGAACAGCCAGTGCTAATCAAGCCTGAGGCAAAGGAAACTACGTGGTTGAAGTTTAATAACTTCAAGAGAGTGGTCTGAGCCAGAGTCACAGAGGAGGCAGGGGCTGAATCACTGGGATTATTTCTAAGTGTTCAAGAAAGACATGGAAGTATTATAAGCAGAGAAGCACTTAAAAATTTACTCTTTGAAAAAGATCATCTAGGCTGCTACTTAAAGAATAGATTTCTCCCTAAGAGAAGTATCTAACCACACCCTTCCTTGCTTTTAAAGGAATGCTTGTTCACTGCTATTAGATGGAGCCTGAATCTTGGGTAGTTGTGAAGGTAAACTACGGATATTTTCCCACGTCTTAAAACCTGGACCACTGCAGTACCCTGATACCCACAATAAAAAATGCCAATTCTTCTCTTCTTTCTAGTACCTTACAGATCCCTCATCAATTTATGGTTCCAATAAGAGGCAAACCAAGCCTCTCTTCAGAGGTTGAATTGAGAAATTTTTTATATTAATTATAGATAAAACCAGAGAAGGTTCAGTAAATATATCATGGAATAAGAAGCCATCTGAGTAGTAGAATGCAGTTACCAAAACTGAGAATAATTCCTGAAAAGAATATGCCTAGCATATATGTCTATTGGTATTTGTGGAGAAATAAACAAGGGCAGATTAGATATTAGACTCCCATGTACAAACACTCATTGCCTAGCATATCTAATAAAATATCCTCATTGTAGTTCTCAAGGCCAAATGCATGTAGCAAGTACACATAGAATCTTCTCTCATACCCAGGATTGAGCCAGTGGTCATGGTAGAACATTTCTCCCCAGAATCCTTAAAGCAGGATGGTGTCCAGAAGTGGGGTCATTCCTGATAGCTGTCCTGTTCCCTAATTGTCCAAGAACTCTTGGGCAGAATCACCGTAGATGTGGGCAAGATCTTCTGGATTACCCTCTTGGACCTTCTGTTGGTTACATCGTGGTGATCATCTAAGGCCATTGTTGACCTTTTCATGCCCCATCCTTAGTGTGTGCAAATGGTGGCAGGATGAGGGACAGACAACAAGGATGCTTACCTTAGGCTTGGCCCCCTGTCAAGAAAGACCCTGTCATCCCCTTTTGGAGCTAGAAGAGGGCATTTGTTTGTAGCCCTGATAGATAAGCCTGTGTTTCTTCTGCCTAGCACTTACTGTCCTTTCATGTAGCTCATGCAATTCTGAATATACAGTAAACACTCAATGAAGGTTGGAACCAAACCAAATTAGTTGATAGGCTTAGCCTATTTGGGGCATGTCTTTGGACTTGTTAAAATATTCTATATGGTTTTTCCAAGACAAAGTCACATCTTCAAAATCCAGAAGTGGCAATTCTAATAAACATCATAGAAAATGCTGTGGTTGAATAAAGTATTTTTCATGTACTGTTTCAGGGGTCCTCAAACTTTTTAAACAGGGGGCCAGATCACTCTCCCTCAGATCATTGGAGGGCCAGACTGCAGGCCCCAGGATGAGTCGGCTGCTAAGCAAGACAGGCAGCGGCAGCAAAAACACCCAGCGGGCCAGATAAATGTCCTCATGTCCACATGTGGCCCGCGGGCCGTAGTTTGAGTACTCCTGGTTTACAGTCTCCTATATGAATAGGATCAGAGGTAAAGGACTATACCTTCTGCTTCTCTTTAAACTCTCCATGGTGCAAGGAACATGAAATGCACCTTCCCTGCAGGCTAGATGGAAAGGTTAGGTGCAAAGGGCCTGTGTCAGCCTATCTCAGCTACATTCATGGTTCCACACCTAAGGCAGTTTTTCCTGGCCCTGTGGAGGTTACAGTATAAGCAGAGCTCTTCATGATCCCAGAATTCTTTTAAAGAAGGTGCTTTGTAACCTGGGAATGGGTGTGCAGGGCCGAGAGAAGTCTGGCATGTGTGGCTAAGAGAACAAAGGAAATGGAGTGGCCTCAGCTGTGTAGACAGCCACTGTCCCCATGCTTCAGCACATTTTTAGGTGAGTAAGCTCTTACAAACAAAGATCAAAATGCCCAGGAGAGCACTGGCCAGGTGACAAAATGAAAGGAAAAGAAGGGTTCAAATAGAAAAGAAAGGAAATGTAGCCAGTTTCCTTTTATTTTTCCTGTTTCCTCCCCAGGAAGTTCTTGTAGACTTACTATTACCTACTCCCAACAGTCAGCATAAGGGGTTTATACTCATTCTTTCCAATGTGATGACAAGCACTGCCATGTTGAAGGCCTGCCATTTATTTTTGAGCTGTAACCCTTGGCAGTCCCTAGGATTAAAAAGCATTGTTATCCAAAGAATTTTAATACAGAAAATTCACTTTCACCTAACAGCACTACAAAGAGTGGGTATGTATAAACTAGGAGCATATTAAAAAATAAAGGCTATTCCTTGCCACATACAAATGCCAATAACAATAAAAATAAAGCACATCGACAAGTTATGAACTTTATCCAACCAGCAGAGCTCACTCGGGGGCAGAGTCTTACAGCGGTTTCTTCTGTGTCAGTTTGGCCAGCAGCCTGGGCATGTCTTTTAGTATCTTCAATGCTTAATGATAGCTTTTGCAGGGGCACTGTGTAGGCCTGCTACAAGGGAATTATGCATTATTAGAGAGCATCCTAAGCACTTTGTAGGATGTTCCCCTCACACTCCACCCCTCCAAGGAAAGCTAAAGATGTTTACTAAGCATTTCTGAGAAATTTGTCTACATTATGAGAATACAAATTATAGGAACTCAGTGCATTAGCAATGGGGAAAGTTTAATGGGCCCAGGAAAGGTATAAATTTAAAAAAAATGTAAATTGCAGTAATAGGAGAGTCTTCACTGAATGGCAATTCTCTTGAAATGGTAGTATTTGGTAGCAGTGGGAAGGTAGTAAAGAATCTTTGACATTGTAAAAAAATGCAACTCATGTAGGAATTGTAAATGATTTTCGTAACTTTAAGATATGAAATAGTCTCAGCATCAAATCGATAAAACCCATTTGGCATGGGAAATTTGGTCTGGGCCGTGTGGGTTATAGAAGTCATCCCACCTGAGCAAAGAACCTGTTAACTTCCCAGGATTCTCCAGAATTTGAAAGTTCTAAAACCACACCTGACTTTCCCAGGCTTCCCAAACTCAGGTAGGCCTTGACCTACTTTAACAAGCATTTAGGATTTGGAGAAAAAGAATATCAACATGCCCTTTGCCCCATGACCTCTGGTAAACCATGGACTTTTCAAACACAATATCCACATATTGGATTTTGCAAACCATGAAGGACTCAACATGTTGTTTGTGCAAAAAGAAAAAACCTGGAGAGTCAATTAACAACATTAAAGAATCTGCGTGTCACTATTAATAAAATATCACATTTACTAATCAGAAATCTATTCATTTATTAATTATAAGAAAAATGATAAATTATCCTGTCAGTCTAGTTTCCTCCCCACGTCAGGTCTGGTTTAGAAGGACCAGTACAAAAGGGGATCACTCAGAAGCTATTTCAGAGGCCCAGACAGGAGTGAGAAAGGATAAAAACTATCAATACAGCTAAACTAGTTCTGTTTGAAAAGACGAAACATTGATCACAAAGACTACATGCAACACAGTATTGGCTGGTCAGTATAATAATGTTAATGATGATAATAGTAATAAAAGCCCTAATTACTCCTGACCGGTGAGAGCTTGCAGGTTTGAGACTGTATTGGTAAGGAAGGGCTGAAGAAAGTGAGCCTGTTCTCTGGAACAAAGGATAATTGTAGTGACCTAATTGCAGCTTCTATTATAAAAGCAGAAATGATAGCCAAATTATCTCCACTGTCAAGCTAGAAATACGTACAGCAGGTAGCTTATAATCTCTTTTAATGATACTGCCTTTCCCTCCCCCCTAGATTCCCCAGTGAACCTCCTCTGACCTTGTCCGTCACCACAATAGGCAGCACACCTCCTCCTCTACTGCCTGTCCCTTCATCCCTGACTCTGTTGTTTGGGCTCACGCCTTAGCAACAAAGAGAACTTCAGTGCCTCCAACTTCCTAGCAAGTCAGATCAGTCAGAACAACACTGTGGAGGCTTTCCTCGCGAGACAAAATTTATCAAGAATGATAATGCAAAAATAACAAAATTTTATGAAGCTTTCGAGGGAAACGTATAATGCGTGAAGTATTAATATTTTTTAAACTAGAATCATAAAAAGCAAATGAGAAACTCGGGAAATACATATGCAACTTACAACAAAGTGCTAATATTGCTACTATACAAAGCTCTTGGAAGAATCAAGAGGAAAAATGACCAACAATCTGATAGAAAAATCAGCAGAAGGTAAGGAGAGCTCACAGGACAGGAAATGAAAATGGCCCTTAAACATATGAAAAGACACTCAGCGTCACATAATAAGAGATAGTGTAATTAAAACTCTACTGAAATATGACTTCTCACCTGTTTATCTAATTTCCAGAAGTTTGACAATGGGCACCGCTGATGAGACTCTAAAGGTGGCAGTGCCACATAAAACAAATCTGGAAGGACATTTTTAAACGAGAAACAGTGTCTGTGTCTTTCTCTTTGGGCCATCCCACCTCTAGGAATTCATCTCAAAGTCACAATGGTAAAAATACGGACTAACTTTGGCACAAGATGTTTCTTTATGACATTATTTGTACTAGCAAAAGACTGGAAATACCCTAATGTCCAAGGACGCCTAACTCGTTAAATAAACAAGAGCACGTTGACTCAGGAGCAAACTGTAAAGAAAACGCTCTGTTCACTAATGTGGAGAGCTCTGCTGGGTGTTCCTGGGTGAAAAGAGCAGAGCGTGGAAAATATGGACAGATGCCACCTTCTGTGTAAGAAAGAAGGGTCTAAACGAATAACCGTGTTTGCTTTAAAATAAAAAAGTATAGTTGCGTTGCTTAGGATGGGAGAAGACAGAGATAAAGTCCACATAACTATCCTTCATTATATTTGAATTTGGAAATAGACACATTTTACATATTTGACAAATAAAATTAAAGAGAAAGAAGCAGCAAACCCTAAAAACTGCCAACAAACCAAAAGGAATAACCTAACTGTAAAACAAATTTGTCTCATGGCCACTTTTAAGGAAAAGAATTACTTGGAGTAATGTTAGAACACAGCATTTTGACTGCACATATTCAGGGCAAAAATCAGAACTATGACGACATCTTAAATTTCAGTAGTCTAATTATTGTAATCGCTATGGTCTGAATGTGCGTGGGCCCCAAAAGTCATATGTTGGAACTTCATTGCCAGTGTGATAGTATTAGAAAGTAAGACTTTGGAGAAGTGACTGGAGCCCGCATGAAGTGGATTTCGTGCCCTTCTGAAGATGAACCCAAAGAGCCCCTTCATCACTTCCCCCATGGGAGGACCTAGTGGGAAGTCAGCGTTCTACAGCTCAAAAGAAAGTCATCGCCAGACCCTGAGCAGGTTGGCATCCGAGCTCTGACTTGCCAGCCTCCAGAGCTGTAAGAAATAAATCTCTATTATGTATTCACAAACTTCCCAGGCTATGCTATTTTGTTTAAGCAAGGCAAATGGGCAGAGACAATAACATTGGCATTATTATTTTAAAACCATATATATTTTAAAAATCATATATATGGTAATATCAATAATAATTATGTCAGCATTAAGAATTAAGATTTTTTTTTTACTCGAAGGACAAACAAATGTAACGTTTTTTAAGTTAAAATAAAAATTTTGTAATTTTAAATTTGAATCAGAAATATCAGCATAAACTTGTTTTTTTCCCCCCTAAAATATGTGTTTCCTGACAAATACATGCTTCTATCTGAGAAAAGGCAAGAAGTGATGACAACACAATGGCAGTGAGCACTCCTGTGGTTCAAACTGTGGTCTCTAGATATCGTTTCCTACTAAAAAAAGGGAGGGAGGATCCTTGGAGGAGTGGTGGCTTCCAAGTTAGGAACATGAGATGCTCGACATGAACCTGGAACTACTTGTTTGTTGGGAAGCAAGGAAACCACCAAAGGCAAATGGGTCTGGTCCAAAGGACAAAAGAGCCGATGTAAAGTGTCTCTGTTGACCAAATGTGGATGAGGCATGCAACAAAAAGAATAAAGGATGCAATGGATTAAAAATCCTAGTATGTATTCTGCATATATATTCTATATTCTGGGTTTATGTAAAAAGGCAGGAATTCATAATGATGTTCGCCATCCCTCAAAATGATGTTCACCTCCCCCCCAAAAAAATCTCTAATAATTCATTTGTCAGAATTTGTAGTATCCGGGCTGTTAACTCCTTACTCTGACCATCAGCAATTACAAAGAAAGAATTAGCATTTATTCTGACTTCCTTGCGCTAAGTGTATGTCAGCATAATCAAACACCATAACTGTTTAGAGACAGTTTTTCCTCAGAAGAATTTCAACTAATAAACATAAAAGAAATGAAGTATATGTGGATTTCAAGCCCTTGTTATTCGAGGGTCAACTGTGTGGTTTGACCCCCACTGCAGTGCTCTTTTCCAAAAAGTTGAACCTGAATCTAAGCCTGAAGCTACACTATCCAATACAGTAGACACTAGTCACATGTAGCTATTTAAATTAATTAAAATGAAAATCGTGTCCCTTACACTAGCCACATTTCAAGTGCTCAGTGGTTGCTGTATTAGCCCAGACAGGGGACATTTTCACCATCGCAGAAAGTCCTATTGGAAAGCACTATTCTACAGGCCACCTTTCATAAACAGGAAATTGGGGGGATGGAGGAATACCTTAAACCACCTCACAAAAAAGTTCACAAACAAACCCAGCACATGGGACCAACCACACAATGATTAACCTGGTTTTTGCAACCCTTTAATGGTGCAGATTAAAGAAAAAAGGAAAAGGAGGATAGTTCTACTCATTTAATGAGACTTAAGAGACAAACAAATTTGATGTGTGGACAGTTTTTAGTGCTTCATCCAAATAAATCCACTGGGAGAGAGACAGGCGTTTTTTAGGTGTTTGGAGAAATTTGTTTATGGACTAAGTGTGTATCAGATGATATCAAAGAATAATTGTTAAAGTGGAATAATGGCATAATAAAACATTCATGATATTTTGATAGGCCTTCTGAAGTATCTAGGGGACAAATGACTAGGATTTGCTTTCAAAATTCTTAGTAAAAACTAATAGAAAAATAGATTTAAAATGTGGCAAAATCTTGAATAGAATAGGGTGTTGAGTATATGATGGTCCAGTGTACAATTATCTCTACTTTTCAGTATCTGAAAGTTTTTACGTTTTTAAAACATAGTCATATTTAGATTATAGTCTGACATGAATGAGAGAAGCCCTGATACTGACTGACATCAAACATCCTGATAGAGTTCAAGAACCCAGTTCCTACCATTTAGTACATGTGAGATGTCAAAGCACTTTGCCTCTCTGAGCCTCGGTTTCCTCATCTATGATTGAAAGTTGCATACATTTTAAGGATTAAATTATGTAATCAGAAGAAAATATACCTCAAATATTTTTAGTGTCAGTTCTCCTTCTTAGAGCAATGAAATACCGGACAGTATGGGCTCTTGTATGCAGCAACACTTTCCTCTTTTAGGGTATTTAAAGGATGGTCTTAACAATAGAATTTTGCTTTTAGTCCGGTTTCATTTTTAGCTCATGGATCCAACTACTTCTTACCTGCTGTACCTTCCTGGAAGCCACCTCCCTCTCTCAGCTGGGTTATTGTGATAACCCCTGAGCTGGTCTCCATAGCTCTTCTCTTGCTCAGCACCCCACCTCTTTCAGTCTATTCCCAATGTAGCACAGGAGAAGAAATACCTTCATGTAAGTCAGGTGCTGTGGCTTCACTGCTTCAAGCCTCCTATTGATTTCTCGCCTCACTGAGAGGAAAAGCAGAGTCTTTATCCTGGACATCAAAGCCTTGCGTGGTCCCAGCCCTTTCCTCTCTGACCTCCTCTGTCCCCTCCCTTCCTGACACTAGCTTCCTTGCTGTTTTTAGGACTTGCCTGCCTCAGGCCCTTTGCACCTGCAGTCCTCCTCCTTCCCCAGTTATCTGTCTAGTTCAGTTTAGCTCTTTTTCTTCAATCCTTGCTTTTCACATTCTTAGTGGTGCCTTTCCTTACCACACATTTACAAGCATAACCCCACACACACAAATTTTGCTACCTTTCTCTCTTTTATTTTCCTCTGTACTACTCAAAAAATATTTTAAAGATTTTATGTAGTTTTTTTTTTCTTTTCTGTTTCACCCTCCCATACAAGAATATAAATTCTACTAGAGAAAGGATACATGTGTGCTCAATCCCTAGCATCCAAACAAAGCCAGAAAAAGAAAAACACTAAACTAAAATATGCAGGTGTTCAATGAATCGTTGTTGAATGATGAATATAGATAGAAACTTGTAAAAGGTGTAAAATAAGGTATCTATAATCTAAGATGTGGTTTTTGGGGGGGTCAGTAAGAATGATTTGTATTTGTCGACATTAATAACTGACCTATAAATTGACATTTTGAAAGTGCTTAAATTGCTTGAGAAAGGGTATATTTTCTTAAAAAATTTAAATACTTTCCCAGCAATCGCATTCTGTGAATTTATATGGAAACTAATTTTAGATAACGTATTAAAAAGAGACAAAATTAAAAATAAGTAAATTTAGTATTAACCTAAATTTGTTAGATTTTATCACATGAATTTTAAAAGATATGAATCTCATAATCAGCACTTTTTTGCTTTTATTTTATTTTTCTTTCTTGTGTTTTAATTTGTTTTTTAATTGAGGTTTAATTTTACATACAGTAAAATGCTCAGACCTTAATAAGCAGGAAAATAACCTCTATTCTGTCTTAATGAATGTTTGTGACGATACAGAACATCTCTCCCCTGAAAGGGTTCCCTCATGCCTTTTTCCATTCATAAGTAAAAGCCTGATCTAGAGACTACTATAAATGGAATTATATTGTAAATCTTTTTGTGTCCAACTTGTCACTAGCATGATCAATGTAAGGTTCGTCCTTGTTGGGTATCTCAGTAGTCTATTTCTTGGTATTGCTGGTTTATATTCTTTTGCATGCATATAGCACAGTTTGATTATCCATTCTCCTCTTGAGAGATATCTGACTTAGTCCATTTTTTGCTATGATAAATAAAGCTGCTATGAAATGTTATTCAAGATTTTAGTAGACAAGTATTGCTGTTTTTATTGTATAAGTACCTGAAAGGTGAATTTCTGCATTATTACACTGGAGTGTGTTTAGTTTTAAAAGAACTCTTAGACCTTTTCCCAAAAGGGTGCTGCCACTTCCTGCTCCATTAGCAATATGAAGGCTCTGGATGCTCCACATCCTCCCCAACATTTGATGTTATCATTCTTCTTCATTTTCGTAACAGCATCTCATCATGGTTTTAATTTACATTTCCCTGATGATTTATGATACAGTTTTTCATTTGCCTGTTGGGCAATTCTGAATTTTCTCTTGTAAAGTACAACAAGGACTCCATTCTTGACCGCCTCCCTCTACCGACCGCCTTCGTAAGTTGACCTCATTGTCATAGACTGGCCATCCGCCACTATCAGAACAGTAGCCCAACTTCTTATGTTGACCTCCTCTGTATGGTATGTTGACCTATGTGGTCAACTTGCAGAGGTTCTACTATATTCATTTTGGGTCTCTTGCCTAGTTCCAGTTCTAAAAGTGCCCAGGTCATTTTTCATTACAAATACATTTTTATGTTTTTTATTCAAATCCCTTGTTAGAATGTGTGCTGCAACTATTCTCTCTTCACTTGACCACTGTTTTCTTGATGTTTTCTTTTTCTTTTTTTTTTTATTAACTCATAGCTGTGTACATTAATGCAATCATGGAGTACTTTGTGCTGGTTTTACATACAATTTGAAATGCTTTCATCAAACTGGTCAACATAGCCTTTCATGGCATTTTCTTAGTTATTGTGTTAAGACATTTATATTCTACACCTAGTAAATTTCATATGTACCCTTGTAAGATGCACTGTAGCTGTGGTCCCACCAATTACTCTCCCCCCACCCATCCTCCCCCATCCCTTCTCCTCCCTTCCCTTTCCCCTTCTTCTTGGGCAATAATTGGGTTATAGCTTTCATAAGAAAGCTATAAATTGGTTTCATAGTAAGACTGAATAAATTGGATACTTTTTCTTCCATTCTTGAGATATTTTGCTAAGAAGAATATGTTCCAGCTCCATCCATGTAAACATGAAAGAGGTAAAGTTTCCATCTTTCCTTAAGGCTGCATAATGTTCCATGGTGTACATATACCACAATGTATTAATCCATTCATGGGTTGATGGGCACTTGGGCTTCTTCTATGACTTAGCAATTATGAATTGGGCTGCAATAAACATTCTGGTACATATATCTTTGTTATAATGTGATTTTTGGTCTTCTGGATATATACCTAGTAAAGGAATTGTAAGATCGAATGGCAGGTCTATTTTTACATCTCTAAGTGTTCTCCAATCATCTTTCCAAAAGGAACATATTACTTTGCATTCCCACCAGCAATGTAGAAGTGTTCCCTTTTCTCCACATACATGCCAAGATCTCTGGTTTTGAGATTTGTGATGTGGGCTAATCTTACTGGAGTTAGCTGATATCTCAAAGTGGTTTTGATTTGCATTTCTCTGATGATTAAGGATGATGAGCATTTTTTCATGTGTCTGTAGGCGGTGAACCTGTCTTCTTCAGAGAATTTTCTGCTCAAGTCCCTTGCCCATCCTGAGATGGGATCACTTGTTCTTTTCTTGCTAATACGTTTGAATTCTCTGTGGATTCTGTTTATTAAACCTTTGTCAGAGATAACCTGCAAATATCTTCTCCCATTCTGAGGGCTGTCTGCTTGCTTTACTTACTGGGTTCTTGGCTAAAAGCAGAAGCTTTTTAGTTTGATCAGGAGGACACCCCCAGGAAATTGAAGCAACATCAAAAATGGGATCTTGATGCTTTTTGATAAGAGAGTTTCAACTTTGGTGAAATTCAATTTGCTAGGTTTTTTTCTCTTGTGGTTGGTGTTTTCTGTGTCCTCTCTAAAAAATATTTGCCTACTCCAATGTTTTGGAGATATTCTCCTTTATTTTATTTTAGTATCATTATTGTTTTAGCCTTATGTTCAGATGTTTCCCATCTTCCATTGGTTTTGTTATGGTATAATTAAAGGCCAAGATTATTGTTTCTTTCACAGATATCTAGTTTTTCTAGCACCTCTTGAAGATATTTTCCTTTTTGTTTTTTGATTGCAAAGATAGTATTATTATTATTTTTAGATTACGTTGTTTTCATATCTAAGGTAAAATTCAAGTTGTAGTTCTGTCCTTCACCCAGGGGACATGCTGAACCCCCTCACATTGTGCACATTGAGATAACACCAATCTCTCTCCTTCCCCCATCACTCCCCCCTGTTAGACTATATTTATGTTCTTTCTTTCATGTGGGCGTGTAGTTATTTACATACTGGTTCTTAAATAAATTATTTTGGAACCTTTGTTATAAATCCTTTCACAAATGTGTGTGAAAAAATAAATGGACTCTGTCTTCTGATCCATTGATGCATTTCTCTAACCTTTGGCTTGATCACTGAAGCTTTATAGTAACTTTTGGAGTCAGTAGTATATGTCCTCCAACTTTATCCTTATCTTTCAAAATTGCTTTGACTATTCTTGGCCTTTTACCTTTCCAAATAAATCTTAAAATTGTGTGTTTAATATTTAGAAAATAAGCCTGGGAGTTTGGTTGAGATGACATTTAATCTACAGAGTAATTTGGATGAATCAACTTCTTAATATTGGGCTATTTTAAGTAGTATTGTTTTCTTGATTTTATTATATAATTTTTCACTATTGGTATGTAGAAATACAACTTGTTTTTTATATTCAACATATAATCTACCATAATGATAAAGGCTATAATTCAAGAAAATTTCTCTGATATACAAAAACACTTAAAAGTACTTATTGACAGAGCTATCAACTCAGAATGATCTTTTTAGTAAGATTATTAGACTTTAAAGACAAATAAAATACTTTGACCAGATAAGCAAACAAAATAAGTTGCTCTTAAGCAATTTATAAGAGGAATAAACTTAGATTATTATTGAAATTTTCAATAGCAACACTTTATCATAAGGAAATGGAGTCACATATTTAAAATGTTCAAGGAACAAAGGTATGACAATAATTTTATATCCAGCAAAACTGGCTCTCTATATAAAGGGGATACTGTTATCAACTCAATATTTAAAATATTCAAGGAATAAAGAAGTGACAATAATTTTATATCCAGCAAAACTGGCTCTCTATATAAGGGGGATACTATTATCAACTCAAGAAATATTGTCCCTGGCCAGTCCATATGGCTCACACCTGTAATCTAAGCCCTTCGAAAGGTCAAGGTGGAAGGATTACTTGAGGCTAGAGCTTGACACCAGCCTGGGCAACATAGTGAGACCATGTCTCTGGAAAGAAAAAAGAAAGAAAACCCCAGGCGCTGTGGTTCATGCTTATAATCCCAGCCCTTGGGAAGCCAAGGCAGGTGGATTTCCTGAGCTCAGTGGTTCAAGACCAGCCTGGGCCAGAGGAAGACTTCATCTCTACTAAAAATAGAAAAACTAAGGCAAGAGAGTCGCTTGAGCCCAAGAGTTGGAGTTTGCTATGAGGTATGACGCTATGGCATTCTACCCAGGGTCACAGCTTGAGACTCTGACTCAAAAAAAAAATAAAGGAAAAAAGAAAGAAAAAGTGGAAATTCTGTCCCCATGAATTCTTCCTGATGATTCTAATAAATGAATATATATCCATTGACATAAGATGATTTGTCCTTATTAAATATATATTTACTTTTAGAAATTAAGTATATAGTTTCTTATAAACTGTAAATAAGAGTTGAACAGAAGCATAGTGTATAGCTATACTATGTATTTTTATAACATAGATATAGTACAACATAAAAATAGAAGGATAGTGGAAAGAATGTAAAATTTTTTACTATTTTTAATAAATATATTTTTGTTAGTATTTTTTATTATTTTGTTTTTATTAAATTATAACTGTGTTTACACTGATGCATTTATGGCGTCCAGTGTACTGACTTGATATACAAATGTAAAATGCTTACATTGAACTGATTAACACAATCATCACATTTATACTCTTCTTAATAGTTTTGAAATGTACCATTGCATCTTGCACATTAGGTGAGGTCCCCCTTAATACCCTCCCTCCTCCCACATCCCCCCTCCTCTCCCCTCTCTCTGCTCTTCCCTCCTACTTTCTGGACTATAGTTATGTTTTACCATTCATAGGAATGTTTAAGTGATTATATATTGATTTCATAGTAGTATTGAGTATTGGATACTTTATTTTTTATTCTTGAGAAACTTTACTAAAAAGAATATATTCCAGCTCCATCCAGGTAAACATAAAAAATGTGAAGTCTCTGGCTCGGCGCCTGTGGCTCAATCGGCTAAGGTGCCAGCCACATACACCTAAGGTGGCGGGGTTCGAATCTCCAACCCAGGCCCGCCAAACAACAATGATGGCTGCAACCAAAAAATGGCCGGGCATTGTGGCGGGCGCCTGTGGTCCCAGCTACTTGGGAGGCGGAGGCAGGAGACTCGCTTGAGCTCAGGTGTTGTAGGTTGCTATGAGCTGTGATGCCATGGCACTCTACCCAGGGGGACAGCTTGAGGCTCTGTCTCAAAAAAAAAAAAAAAAAGTGAAGTCTCCATCATTTTTATGGCTGCATAATATTCCATGGTGTACATATACCACCACTTGTTAATCCATTCATGGGTCGATGGGCACTTGGGCTGTTTCCATGTCTTGGCAACTATGAATTGGGCTGCAATAAACATTCTGGTGCAAATGTCTTTGTTGTAAAGTAATTTTTGATCATCTGAGTATATACCTAGTAGAGAAATTGCAGGATTGAATGGTAGGTCTACTTTTAGTTCCTTGAGTATTCTCCAAACTTCTTTCCAAAAAGGTCATATTAGCTTGCATTCCCACCAGCAGTGAAGAAGTATTCCCTCTCTCTGCATCCATGCCAACATTGGCATGTAGTATTGGTATTCTGAAACTTTGTACATGTAATGCTGAGCAAAGCAAGCTGTAATTATGAGATGTTGTGGCATTCTCTATGTCTTGGGAATCAGGATTATAAATGTAGAAGAAAGGAGACATAGACATACAGAGGTATAGAAGTGGTTGTGATGAGGAGAGAACTTATTGAGACCTTCTAGGGAATCTGAACTTTGAACTCACTGATAGTTACAAACATTTCTGCTTTATAACAGTTCCCTAGATCATGGATTTGTTTCATTTGATAGTAAAAGGCTAAACTAGCAAATATGGGAAGGTATAATAGGATTTACCTTACAAAAAACTTGAATAGTAGGCAAAATTGCGTTCTGTAAACCTTTACATATTTGCTAATAAATTTTACTAAATGTGTTCCCTTCGTAGAGGAGCTGTAGGAAGATAACACAAACCAATCTGTTTCACAGCAGACTTCAAACCATTAAATAAACCATCCATTGCCAGGCCCAGTTACTTGTGTCTCTCTGACCAGAGAACTTCACACCATCTCCACAAGCTGGAACAAGGTTGACACATTCTCATGGCACTACCTTCACGAGTCTTCCTCAAAATCCCTAAGCTGAATTGACTCTTACCCTGAATATGTAGGACATGCAACATCATACTTTTTCCATTGGACTCTAGTTACTTAATCTCCCCAGTAGAGAGTCAGAAACTCAGTGTTCATTTTTATCCTTCTAATGCACAGTATAACATCAGTAAATATCATGGAAATTAATCAGTCAACCACAAATAAGCAAAAACTCAAATGAATACTCAGCGAACTTATAGTCTAGTTACAGAAGCAGAATATCTAGAATGAATCAATAAAAGGTTTTCATTTTGTTTTGATTTTTGCAAATATATAGTAATTATAAATGAAAGAGAATTTACTGGCTACACAGGTTGAAAGAGAAATGAATAATTGTTTAGGTCACTTTGGAGTATATACGAGTAAGTTTAGTCCTTATGCCAGAGAAAACTAGAGTCAAATTTGATGAATATAAAATGTATACTCTTGGCAAAAAACAGTTGATTTGCAGGGACAAACAAAAGTTCAATGAATAGTCATTTGATGAAAATTGTAACTGAGTTAATGACAAATTGAATCATGACAAATCACTTTTGTAAGATGGGATGATTATTGGTACAGGGGATTTAATGTTTTTTAAAAAGGTTTGATTCATTAAACCTTATAGTTAAAAATATTTTATATTTTAAAAAATGTTTAAATTATCTTAAAAATACATAAAAATTCAAATGGTTTATAAGTATATAAATTCCACTTTCTAGGGGCAACCACTGTTATGAATTTTTGGTGTATCCTTCCTAATATTATTTTCTATGTGTATACAAAGGTACATATTTCCATCAGACAAATACTTATACATACAGTATTCTCACCTATATGTGTACCTTACTTCTAGCATAGGAATAGTATGACCCTTTTTATAGCTGTATAGTACAACTTTTATAAGGTTGCATTTTTATTTATATTCTATATTTATTAAAATTATTTTGTATTATAATTTAGACTTTTTAATTTTTACTATTTTAATAGTGCTTAGTATGTTTTTCTTTTGATCATATTTGAGATCCTTTAGTTAGAAAAAAGAAATGTTCCATTTATATTTATTATTATAACATAAACTTGGTTAACTTATTTTTAAACTTTTTTAACTGTTTACTCTGCACTTGATCTTAGCCGAAAGACTGAGAAGCAATTTTACTGCTTACTCTGCTTTTTATTCTCTTCTATATGGTTGGTGTTTGTTCTATGTCTCTCTCCCCTGCTGATAATTCATTCTATTGGTGGTTTCTTCATAATTTTATTTAATATATTTGTATCTATGCTTCTTGACATATCACCTTCTAACAGTAACTACTAATAAAAGCAGTAACTACTTATTGCTTTATAAGGTAAGGAAGTAAATACAGTTGGGTGATAGTGCTGACTCCTAAGTTTTTCTTTACTGACTTCTGATTTCCATTAATGTTATTATTTTTATATTTTCAGAGTTCATACCTTTTTTGGTAATTATTATTTCCACAGATGTTTAATTTTAGTTTGGGGTTTCAATGAATATATTGCTTGCCTCCAGACCTGTCTTTCCAAAGCTTCAATAGTGCTTTAGTCCATTTTTGTTGCTGAAATAAAAACCTGAGACTGAGTAATTTATAAAGAACAGGAGCTTATTTCCTCATAGTTCAGGAAGCTGGAAAGTCCAAGGTCAAGGTGCTAGCAGGTGAGATATCTAGTAAAGGCTTGTTGCCCATAGATAGTGCTGCCTAGATGTCCTCACATGGTGGATGAGTGTAAGAGCAAAGACAGCCACTTCCCTCCAGCCCTTTTATAAAACATTAATCCATTATGGAAGCAGAGCCCTCATAACTTCATCACTTTCCAAAAGGCTCCACTTCCTGATACCACCACAATAGAGATTAAGTTTCAACACTTAAAATTTTGGAGACATAATACTATAGCAACCAGTTATGGTCTTCATTGTGGTGTAGTTGTTAGTTGGCTATTTTTCATTATCAACAAGTTTTTCAAGATTGGTCAACAAGTACAAAATTCCCTCTGTGTTTTTGTGTTGTCTTTATTCATATTTGAGACCAGAGTGAGTTTGCCTGAATGTGTAGATTGCTTGATTTTTTTTTCTCCTTCTTGAAATAACACTTCTGCCTACTATATGAAATAAGCTACAATTTTTTATTGTATTTTATTTTCTTAAATGCTTGTATGACCCATTATATTAAAACAGTGTTCTATGACACTTGAAAATTTTAAAAAATAATATGCTAAAAGATACTATTAAATGACATGGGCATCATGGTCACCAGCAATTTCAGTCTGCATGTTCTCTCAAGATATTTCTTGCCACATTTGCTGGGTGCACTGCCCTGGGGGCTTACTTTCTATGGCCTTGCATTTTGAGAACCATGTTGTCTGGACAAGAGATCAACCTGCTTCTTGGTGAAGTCTCCTAGATGACTGGCTTTATTTTGATGAGTTTGGCTAGATTTATCCCTGTTCTGCTGATTCTGTCTATCAGACACAAGGCAGGTTCATACTTTTCACTTCTTATTTAATCTCTCTGAAGTTTCTTTCAGATAGTAGATTTGCTCACTCCTGTCCCCAGACTCTCTTTTTCTATGTAAGAGTTTACTATCTGTACTCTTCTAGACTCCCTCCTTTATTTCCAAAGAAATGTATACCTTGCTGGAGAGGTGGGCATCTATCAATTCTTGGTATACTCTGGTATACCCCTCTGGTGCTGAGTCCAAATTTCATGGCAAGATGTGAGATTATGTGAGCCCCAATTTCTCAATTGTTTGTTCCTAGAGTTTCAGGGAGAGAGGAGTAACCATACTTTTATTTCATCATTTATTTTTTTAATTAAATCATAGCTGTGTACATTAATGCAATCATGCAGTACAATGTGCTGGTTTTATATACAATTTGAAATATTTTCAAATATTAACATAGCCTTCACAGCATTTTCTTAGTTATTGTGTTAAGACATCATTTTATTACAGCCCATTGTTAGAGATCATTGATCTGAAAGATATAATAAACATGCTCTTTTGGGATGATTGTTCTAGCAGCCTGTTAAGGTAGAGATTAAAGTGGAAGGAAGCAATATACCAAAAACTCTTAGAATAATCTAGGCCAACACAGTCCAGTAGAACTTTCTGCAATGATGAAATTAGTCTCTATATTCACTGTCCCAATATAGTGGTCACTAGCCACATATAGCTACTGAACACTTGAAATATGGTTTTTAAAACCAAGAAGCTAACTTAATTTGATTTTAATTCAAATTTAAATGTATAGAGCCACACATAGTTAATGGCCGCCATATTGGACAGTGCAGATCTAAGCAGTGTAAAATCCTGAACACTAGGCTGCAGCTGAAGAAACAGAAATAGCAGAGGACATTTGAGAGTAGTAACACAAGAAAGAAATGGCAGAGTTTGCATAATGGAAGAGAGAAAGAGGAGTTTTAAACACTTCAAAGACAGTGTGTTTGGGAAAATGGGGAGACTGGTGGTACCATCACATTTAAAAGGATATGTCTTGAAAAA
The DNA here is from genome assembly GCA_963574575.1 of Galagoides demidoff. Classification (NCBI taxonomy): domain Eukaryota; kingdom Metazoa; phylum Chordata; class Mammalia; order Primates; family Galagidae; genus Galagoides; species Galagoides demidoff. The sequence continues at coordinate 58,971 of CAUYQV010044052.1, read as the reverse complement.
AAATAGGTATTTTTAACAGATTGAGTTCCCAAGTGGAAAGGAGACCTCCTAGTGGAAATAACTATAAACAATTATAATTCTTATACTGAATTGATGTGAAGGTGGAGGACAAAATAAAAAATCTTTTTCCTTGGCATTTCTCTCTTGAGTCTCTTCTGCCTCCAAACACCCCTTTTCAGAGATTGCTTTGTCCTCCCTGACATGGAGAGACCCTGATGTGTGGCATAATAATGATGGTTCAGAGAAATTACTATTTCACCTACTGAGTGATTAATATGAAATTAGTTCCTGAAACACTCAGTGGTACAGAGAGAATCAAGAAGGAATTTGGTTTTGTTTTAGAAAGGAAAAATACAAGATAAAATACTGCTTGGCATACATGCAGTACTTGTCATCCGAGAATCTGTACATACTCAGCAAGTTTAATTAATGAGAAAACCTCTGAGAAAGAGAAGTGATAAAATAAGGAACACAGATACCAGTGTTCTATTTCTGTGATTTTTAGATCAAGCTTGGTGTTTTTCTCTTCCATTAATGCACAAGCGTAGCCCCATGCGGCAGCCAGGGAATATTCATCTTTCTGCTGAATGATTTCTCTTGAAGGCATCTTACTTAGGAAGGGTAGTAACCACGCTGAACCCACCCCCTAACTTTATTGATGTCCTTTGCTCTATTTGCAATGGAAATCTATCCCTATCATCAGAGTGCAGCGAGCTTTCTCTGATAATCAAGTCTGCACTGTCGCTGGAAAAAATTGTTTTGTTGCAGAAAGGAGCAGGTTATCTTCTTTCTCAAAAATTACTCAAAACAAACATCCATGAATCTAGGACTGCTGTACACTGAAGGGGATAGGCAAGGCCCCTTAATGGATACCCTACTGTGTAATCTTCTTTTCATCTTAATTCAGAATTCCTTGGAGATTCAAGCTGCTTTATGCAAAAATATAAATTTTGCTAATTACTCCTGAGTAGGGTAGATGGTTTGGCCTAGTCAAAAGAGATATGCAATAATGTATCTTGGCTTTTATTTTCATCTATCAGAACTTGAAGATGGTTGCTGAGTTTCAGGGTTAGAGGGGGATTTATCCTGTGCCTTCTTTTTCTTTTTTTTTTTTTCTTTTTTACTTTTTTTCTTCTCTTCCAAATTTCTTTTCTCCTTCACTTAAAAAATAAATAAAAATAAAAATACTATTCTACCAAAAAGGAAAATACCTTGAAAAGTCATGGCTTCCAAAGATTTTATAAAGGGTTTGACGTTTTGTAATAAAACTAGTTGCTGTGTATGTAAACAGCTGTTTTTGTTTGAAGGGGAGAAGCTACTGAAGGGTTTTAGTTTTTGTTTTTTAACTCATATAGGCCTTCCATATATGTCTCTAGCCACATATAGCTCTCTCATTTCTGGCCCACAGCCCTTACACAGTCTCTGGACCTCGGACTTCAGGTTTGTCCTCATTCTTTCTGGAGTGTCTTCTTCGAGCCACGTGAGCCAGCATCATCTTACCCATTCATCCTGTGTACCCAATGCACCCTGTTTGCCCCATGACATAAGATTTATCCTTAGTTCTGAGACCTCCTAATGCCATCAAGATCACCATTGTCCAGTACGATGCCATCATGACCTTTCCATTTTAATATATAACTGGGAGTTGAGAAGAGCTGATCTAACACTTTCCAGATTAGATTTCTAATTCTCAAAATTCAGATGGATTTGGAATCTACCTAAGTATATTTTTTGGCTCCTATTCCCAGTAGTCTGCAGAGTGGCCCTGATTAGCAGCAGCGTTTTGTAATATCACTTAAGGCTTCAGCACGGTGGAGTTCTGCCAGTAATGGCGTTTAATTCACTTATATATGCCAATTCATCTCTGTCAGGAACCTATTAATTTCCTCACTATTTTACTCTGTCTCTAGCCCCTATATAATGAGACACAATGATCCCCATTTGCGTAACCAAAAAACTTAGAGTCTCTTATAAATTACCCATGATACCACTGCTTTTAGTGACCAGAAAGCCTCTGTATTTCTTTTTCATATTTAAATCAATTTTTTGCAAGCTCTTTTCTTTAGAAGAATACACAGGAACTCAAGTGCCCTAAGTAGTGAAATCATAGAAAACTATACGATTTCACTGGGCTCTTTAACATGCATCCCTGTCCCAAGAATGATTTCCATAATATCACACCAAAGATATACTATTCCCACAAACACAGCACATTTGTAGGAAGGGATTATTAATGAAAATCAGCCTCTGACTTTGCTATCAGTCCAGTCATCAGCAGGCAAGATGTGTCAAAATACCTAGGGCGTTGCTATCTCTCTAAAGACCCTGTAAAAAATAAAGGTATAAAAGTAGGAGATAGGAATTAACCCCTTTATGCTGTTGGCATTTCTTTGTGGTGTGATCTTGAATAAATGAGAAAGTGACAGCTGAGTAACTAGGAAGAGTTAACAGATCCAGGAGAGCATTTCATTGTGTTACACGCAAAACTCACATACACCTCTGGTACTTGTTCTGTTTTTCAGGATTGGAGCAAAACATCAGGAGCTAAGGGAAAAACAGGCAAGAGGTCTTGTGGATTATGCTGCTGGTGCATTCGGATCAGTGCACGATATGGATGATGATGAAATGGACCCCAATTACGCCAGAGTGAACCACTTTCGGGAACCGTGTGTGTCAGCAAGTGTCTTCAGATCTCCATCTCCTCCTAGGGCTGGGCCATTTGGTTTCCCTCGGGATGGCCGTCCACTGTCTCCAGAGAGAGACCACTTAGAGGGTCTCTATGCCAAGGTCAACAAGCCATACCATCCCCCAGCTCCAGTTGACAGGTAATATAACTTAGTGAAAGATGAATGTAGTTTTGATTCAGTAAGTCTCGAATCATCTCTACTGCTAAAGCAGATAAAAACATATCCTTCAATCTGTTAGAACTGAAATGATGGGGTACCCTAGACAAGTGCTATCCTTTGACCTACCCATAAGGTATCCGCCATCAAAAATAAAACAATCACCAGTTATAAAGTGACGTGAATGAATAGTAGTAGTAGAGTTCATGGTGCAACAGGGAGCAATTTTTGAAGGAATATTGTGACACAGAACTAATGGTAAAACCTTTGAAGGGATATTGTCCTTTCTTTTGAGAACCCAAGAGCCCCATTGTAAAAGGCTTATTCAAGAAGATGACATGACACTTGGAGGTGATGCGTCAGAGAAGAGAAAATGATGACTTCCAAGTAGTGTAATTGAAGTGGGATTTTAGACAGCTGTGGAGGAACAAGGGGCTTTGAAAAGCGAAATTGGGATTTTGTACTCAAGGAAAATGTGACCCTGTATTGATATTCATGGATGATCAGAGGTGTAAAAGGGTGATAATCTTGGCAATAGGAGTTTGATGAAGTAGAGAAAGATAAGAGGTGACAAGGCCAAGGGTCTTTAAGTTTAGCAGCTGAGGAAAGAGATAATAGGACCATCTGTCAGTACAACCGAAGTAGGTAGGGAACAAGAGGATTCCAACCCCACCTCCTGCCAAAAGTAAAATGCCTTATCCCTTGAAAGACTGGTATAAGAACATTTTAGTCAATACACACTGTTAGGTGACCCTTGGAATTACACATGCAAGGAATGAGTTGACTGACCTGTCTATCTGGCTGTAGCTTGAAGCATGAAGGGAGGAGGTGGGGAGGAAAGGTGGCAGGAGCAAAGAGCTCTCATTCTATATGAAAAAAAGACTTGTTCCCCAGATTTCTCAGGGCTCTGACAACCACCCAGTCCCTATTAGTAACCAGCCTTTGTGTGATAGCATGATATATTGCGTATGTTTACCGTTTACATTTCCCCAGCTGGGTGATATTATGCACTTTCAATTAGGTTGGGGAGAGGAAGGGAAATCATGGCATTTTTATGCAGACTGTAAAGTGTAGCTTCACAAGACTGATTACCTTTCAGAGCCTTTCCAATAACCAAGTGGAAAGGAAGGAGCAATTTTTAATCCTTACTGTCAAGCCTCCAGGTTGATAATATTAAAGAAAGATGGTCAAGTTTTTCTTTGGGACAAAATGAAAATATAAATTCTTATGACTCTGATACCACCATAATAACTAAACTGCTAATGCAAAGAATTGATTAAGAGTTGGACTCTGTCTGCCCAGCCTTCGTATAGAGTTGAATTTTATCTTGAAAATAATAACAACAGGCATTAGCCTCTTCTTTCCCAGATCAGAGTCAGTCTTCTCTCTAAACCAGATGGTTCTTCATACCAGGCCTCTTCGCATGTTCCACAGCTAGAATCTCAACACAGAGGGACTGTTTCTAGGAACCTCCCAGCCAGTGTTTCCCAGTGCTAATTCTATGGAAATAAGTATGAGGCATTTTATTTAAAATGGTTCATAAGTCAAATAGTATATATGGGGGATTTGGGGTTAATCCACAAGTAGCAGGTCTCCTTACTATGGTCTTCTTATGCCCAGTTCACTAGCACACATTCTACATCTCTAAGAGGACCATACAACAACCAGCACTCATCATCCTCCTCCACACTTTTGTCACGTAAAGCTTATCTCCATCCCAGACCTTATGGTTATTCTTTAGAACACTATTTAGGGAACTATACTAAGCTAATATTCACCAAGTAAGATCTGACCAAGGAAGAAATTTCTTCTGAAAATCTTAACTCCAGACATTATAAAATGATACCAAGAAAAAAATTTATCATTTACTGCCCAGTCCAGACATATGTATGACTAATAGAGTCTTCCTTTCGGCTCTGACCCCTTTTAACTAATAAATGATTGAAAGCTGCTTTCAGTAGAGTTTAAGACTGTTGTCATATTTTTAGATAGCAGATCAAAGATTTGTCTTTCTTCAGCTCTTTAATTATACTTAACAATTGCTCTTATTCTGTAAGTCTTAAAGCAAGCATGTTTGTCTTGACTCATAGTAAGCATTTGGTGATGTTAGCTATCATCATCATCACCATCATTATTATTACTTCCTTTATCAATAAAGTTCTGAACTTTCCTATTATACCCGGGCCCACATCAGTCTAAGAAGAGTTGACAGTGTCCCTAACAGTGTGCATAACTGGGAACTAAACCTACCACATGTACAGTCAGAGGGCACTGCCATGCATCCACCCATCTGTTCAGTCTTCACTCATGCAGTGTTTATTTGGCACCTTGAGAACACTGAAGAGAAAATACAGAGATGACTAAGATACAGTCTGAGTCCAAAGAAAGTCATGTTCTAGTCAGTTGGGGACCAACACATGTGGAAGTAGATAATTACAGTATAATGTAAATAGAAGAGCTCTGCCTGGGCTAGTCAGGAAAGGCCTGATGATATTTGAAATGGCTCTGGAAGGATTAGTGAAAATGGACCAGATGCAGTAGGAAAATTGTTTTCCTTACAGAATAATTAAGCATGTAGATGGACAGAGCAGCCTGAAAGAGCGGGCCTGCTGGAGGAGCTCGGAAGCGCCCAGACATGGAGCGAGGGTTAGGAATGAAAGTGATGGGAAAGGAGGCTGCAGAGCAGGTCACAGTCAGTTGTGAAGGGACAGGTCGCCTCTTCTGCTGCTGCTAACCCATCAGTAGTTGCTATTTGAAATCCATGTAAAGAGGGGAAGCTATGGCTGAGTAGGGGTGTTCTCCCTGGGCTCCAGAAGGATGAGTGGAAGTGTGTGTGCAGTGGGCATTGATGGATTTGCCAAACCTATGGACAATGGGAACCTTTAATGGACCCTAATTGGGGGATGAGCTGACAGATTTGCGTTTAGGGAAAATAGCTCTTCCAGCTGGATGACAGACAAAGAGAGAGACAGACTGTGAGACAAATTGGTAGCTGATTACAGTAGTAGGAGATGACGAGGGCCTGGAATAAGAGAGAGGCACAGGAGACACAGGAAAATAAGAAGTAGTCCAAACCTTTAGGTTAAAATGAAGGGAAAGATGTTTAGCAGATACCACAGGCATGAGGCTTTCAATGCATCAGAGAGGTCAATAGAATAAGAAATGAAGAGAGGGTTTGGGTTTGGCCATTTAAAGGTCATCAGTTAATTTAGAGAACAGTTTCAGGGGAGAATTACCACAGAGTGGGAATTACAACAAGAAGAAAGTTGATTAGGAGGTGAGAACTTAGAGAGTGAGCTCAGGGTGATAAGGGGAGACACAGAGTTGTGGTGTAGAAAAGGTCGCAACTTTGAAGTTCCTTCTGTGACAGTATTTCAGAGCTAGCAAAAGAATCTAGAGACCATCCAGAATAGCCTTCTCATATTATTATTGCAGAAACTGGGGCCCACAGAAGTTGAGTGCCTTGTCCGAGGTCATATAGCATGGAGTCAGGACTTTATTCTGGATCTCTCCATGTCATATGATATTCTTTTCCTACCCCACAGTGTTATATAGACCACACTCTTATTTCCTAGTTAAGGAAATGAGTGCCCATGTAGATAGAGTGGTATACATGTGGGCTCCCAACATGTAACAGTAGGTAAAGTCATGGGGTTAGGGGATGAAGCTGATCTGGGTTTAGTCTTTCAGATAGTACTATATGACGCTCAGTGAAATAATTTTCCCAAAATGCCATTTCTCATTTTCATGCATATAATTCAACAAAGATTTAGTCATTGCTAAGGGCCAAGACCTGAATTCAGTACTGGGTTCACCAGGGAGCCTAGGGAAGCTTCTCCTTAGGGAGCTGGCAGCCCAGAGGTGATACGATGGCGTACCTTTGCAATGAGAACACCACACCGTATGCTGCCCTGGGGCACACAGAGAGAAACCACTGGCTATTGGCTTGGAGGTGCAGAGAGCAGAAGGAGTGGGTTTAAGCCAAGCAGTAAGGAAGCATGGTGTGTAAAGGGCCTAAATGAAGCTCACTGAAACCGAGACCCGGGTGAGGGGCAAATGGAAAGGTAAAATAGAGGGTCTTAGAGCTGACCAAGGACAGATGAGAGAGCCTCAGCCAGCCTCCATCTTGATCTTGAGAGAGGCAAGGCCAGGGCAGGATCTGGGGCTGGAGCTGGGGAGGACTCTGAAGGTTCAACAGGAGATAGTCCTGGAATTTAACAGCTTTCTAATAGATGGCATAGGCGGTATATCTTTACCCTCTGATCTATAAGAGGGGATTATCATAATGGCCTCATGTGTCGTGATGGTTGAAGACAAATTTACATTTTGCATTTTTTGAATACCCACATAAAACATACCCGACTTTTCCATATATCTCTATCTCAACAGGAACATAACAGGTGTGGGTGAAAACTTTCTAATAGGGGCAACTTCCATCTCATACCTCCTCCTTGCCTCTCCAGTGTTGGCCCTAAGTCCTTCTAAGGACAAACAAACAAACAAACTTGTCTTATAAAGGATTCATCTGTAAGTGATAGTGCTTATAAAACCATCTCCAGCACCGTGGCCGAGACATAGGACTGGATTCTCACAGTGCTGGTTCCTACAGACTTGGTTAAGTCCAGCCTAGAAACTGACAGTGTAGAATTTATAATGTGTTCATTTCCACTGCAGTGTCAGCATTGAAAGGGCTCCCACAGTATATTAACATGGCAACTTTACATCTGGATGAGGACAAAATAGTCCTAAATAAAAGGACTAAGAGATTTCTGTGGCTCTTGCCATAATCATGGTTTTACTTTAGTCTGTAGGATTATTCAACAATCTTTTCTAGGAGCTGCCAAAGGCATTTGATCATACATGCTGTCAGTAAAAATGTTCCGGAGCATTACCCCACGAAAGATGTGTATTTGTTTCTCAATGATACACACTTGCTAATGTAGATATTATAAAACATATACTAAATATAGAAATTTATAAAAGAATAAGACTTTAAAAATCACAACCCAAGTAGCAGTTTTAATACCTTCTTCCTCCCTGCAAGTGGGCTTTGGGTGCCACACTTCGGGTTCTGCTGGAGTAGGGCCCTTGGCTGCTTTTGCTCCCTATTATGTCCTTGGTCCCTAGGGCAGTCCGTAAATATTCTTGGGAAGATAAACGAGTAAATGGTTTAACAGAATCTTAGAGTCAGGTAAGATTTTGGTGGTCAAGCCTCACATCCGGCTTACCAGGGTCATCTTCTCCATAAAATCCCCCATGAGGTGTCCCTTGACCCATGTTGGCATATTTTCAGTGACAACAATTTGTAAAATATCCTTTTTCCCTTTTTGTTCACTCTAATAGATATAGAAATGCCCAGTTTTTATCCACGCTAACACTGTTGCCATGTAACATTTACCATGCATCCTAGATCAACCTACCTGCACACAGGTCTAAGCTTCACTAATAGCCCTTCAGATGTGCAAAGTAACTGCTATACCACCTTCATTAGCAAACATTTATTAAACTCTAAGCGTGTGGCAGGCTGTGTGCTCAGTGTTGACCTTAACAAGGTTTCAGGAAACGTGGAATAACCTTGAGGAGTTTATCATATAATCGCTTTTCAGAAGAAACTCCCCCAGCTGTTTTTATCCTTCTTGTATTATAATCCACACCTATAAGCCCTCTGGTAGCTATGTTCTGAATATATACAGTCAAGTCTATTGAGTTTATGATTGCTACGTTGAGCACGGCAGGCAGAACTGGGAACCACATTTCACATATGTTCAGAAAAACCCAGAAACCAATGTGTCTCTTATGTCCTCTAGATTTAATTCTTTACACTTATTAGTGTGGCCTAAACTCTTAAACCAGTTGTCATTAATACTTTATAGTGAGTTTTTTAAGCATCCATTTTTTTAACTTGAGTTGCTATCAACCAGATTCCCCAATATATTGTACAATGATTTTCCAAAATACAGGACTTCCTCTTTATCCAAGTTAAATATCTACTTATTAGGTTTAGCCCATTGTTACAGCCAATAAAGATATTTTTAAAGTACTGATATTTGTCCTCCAATATATTAGCTATCTTTCCTCAGTTATATCATCCTCATATTTAATCATTGTGGACTCATCCATGTCATTGATAAGATCATTGATCAAAGTCAAGTATAATCCCTGCAACTCATCACTCAAGACGTCCATTAATCAACACTGTTTGGGATCTTCAGTCAGCTATTAATCTAGTCTACTATTATCCAGTCTGCATTCTTTGATTCATCTGTGAGCTTATTATACTGATATTGAGGCACACCAAGTTTGTAAAGATCCCTTCATATGCCACTCCAGTAGCCCTAACAAGCAAGGGAATAACACATTCCCAGTGAACCCTAGAGATCACTTTTTTTCCCTTCCTGGTGTTCAAAAATAATGTGTCCATTTAGATTTAACTATGCAAAGTGAGACTTTCTGTGGTCCAATGTAAATGGAGACATTTAGCATTTGCTTAATAACTTCTTAACTTACAGACCAATATATGGCAGCTGTGAAATTGAAGTAGCCAATAGCACACAGTTCTTTAATACTGTAGCTAAGTGACCTTGACTTACCATCATGTATCCAAAAATGTTGCAGAAAAACTTTTATTGAGCATCTGTTGTATTCCGTACATCATACAAAGAAGTTTAGAAACAATCTCTCCCTCAAGGAACTCACTCATATAGCTGAAACTATCTCATAAACGATAATTACCATATAACCGAATTACAATAGGGGTATATTCAGACATACTGTAAAAATCATGAAATTGCAAAGGCATTCAATTCAGGAAAGACCTGAAACTATGAATTGGTCTTTCTAGGATCTTGGTTCAAATGTACCAATTTTTAAAAGCCTCAGTTTCCTCACTGAGGAAGACAGGAGTAGGTATATTCTCCTTTGGATTGTTTGTAGATTAAAGGAAATTATCCCAGCACCCAGCTCCATAAATGTCAACTATAACTATTTAGGAAGGTTGCTGCACTACACAGTCTTGGACTATATTATATATTACTGGGATGTATCTTGAGAAGGTTATTTAACTATAACTAGGAAAGTTATTGATTATATCTAGCTGTTGACTCTTAAAGCTATAGGTTTGAGAACCTGTTAGAGTCGATCTGTCCCACTGTCACATGTCTAGTGGTCCATTCCTAACTCCAGCCTCAACTCCCACCAACGTATAACAATCATCAGAAACACAATGTGGAACAGAAAAGCAAGTGAGGGGATACGAGGCAAGAAAACTAAATAATGGTTCACGTACTGCTACATCAGTCATATCATCCATATAAGTGAAGAGCGCAGTTATTACACACCAAGATATTCTGGCAATCATTTAAAAGTAACTCATTAGATGCCCCTAAGCTTGTCATCAGAGCTAAGGCTGTCTTCCTGCCATGTCACTTGAATGTCCATCTGGTTCAGAGATGGGTTAAACAATTGTCCATAGAATGGGCAAGGCCAATTTTGGGGGTTCCCAGAAGAATTGTCAATAACAACAGAGTGTCCAGTCAGATCTTATTTGAATATAAACAAGAGAAAACCCAACTGTGCCTTACCCATTAAGGAACTTGGGGTAGCCTTGATCTCCTAAAGCAACCCCTTTTCTGCTTCCCTTTTGTCTTTCCCAGTGGTGAGGCCTCTTCCTCATGTTGTGTCACGACTCCCAGGTGGCTGCTGCAGCTCCATGCTTCATGTCCACCTCCCAGGGCCACCAAAGAAAGATAAAGGGGCAAATACCACTGGAATATGTCGGTCAAGTTCATTCCTGTGAAAAGATTTCCCAGAACACCCCAACAACTTATCATTGGAAAAATTTTTGTTAAAAGTTCACTCGAGTTGCAAGGGGATGTTAAAAAACAGTTATTTTATCTTTCAGGTAAACCAAGTCAAGGGGAAAAGGAGTCGTGAGTGGCTTTTAGGTTGTCATTCTGTGGAATCCATCAATCAGATTACCTCTCAATGACTTCTCTCTCTCTCTCTTTCTTTCTTTTTTTTTACTTCCCTTTAATAATGCAAAAGTTATAGATTAATGCTATGTAGCACTTTGGTCAAGTATATTCCTATTAACTCCCTGTGGGAGGCTATCCTTATTATGTAGACCCTCTTTTATAGCTCAAACAGAAATATTGCCATCTGAAGAAATTCTAATCTCATTTAACTAAAGCAACTGGGGGTGAGGAGACACGCATTCTTTATTTTAGTAACCACTGAAAAAGTATGTTTTGGGAAATTCTAAGAATAGGCCAATAAAGGATAGGAAAAGAATTACCAAGAGAGCTTGAAGCTGTGTGAACAGCTGGGTATGAACATATTTTGTGCTATTGGGGCAATGGGAGATGGCTGGTATTTCTTGGCGGTAACAGTTTGATTTCTGAGAGCCAGCATTTCGTTGACCACACCTTTGTCACATGCCGCTCGCATTTCTGTTGGTGTTTTTCCCTAGTCTCTTTCTCTCTAGTCAGCTTTCCAGTTAATTGTGTTTTACTTTAACAGCATTTTAGCTCTCACCCTGACTCAGGACTGTGGGGCTATGGTAGGACTTGAATGGTTAGTATAGTAGATTACCTAGACAAGTGTTTTTTTAGTCTCTACACAGCCAGAGTGATCTCATTCCAGTTTGGGGATCGCAGTGATAAATGCCATTTACACAGAGACTTAACTCATCAGTTGAACCAAGCAATTAGGATTTTTTTTCTCAGAACATATTATGATCAATTTTTAAGTGACTTTTAAACAATAATGAGAAATCTCTTAATGAAAGAATCTCTATAGCCAGATAAGTGCTAATAGTAACTGATATACCATTAACTCCCCTTTCCCCCATCCCCTCTCTTTAAAACTTGATGTCCTCATTAATTTTTTTCCATCTTCTGAGAGCCCTCCTCTTGGGACTCTGTTAGTTATGTCTGCCTAAGTTGTCAGCATCCAGGGGTGACAAATGTAGATAATCTTCTCCTTTATTATCTCTGAGCTAGGCAAGGAGGGTTGGTACTCAGGGACCATCCATTTCTAAGACACTCCCCATCCTCAAGTAAGTGGGCACATTTGACGAATATTTGCCAAAGGCTTATCCTCATTTCTTAAAGCTATCATCTAAGCATTGACTTGAATATTTTTCAAACAAATGACCAGATCCTTCAGATACATGCACCTAACTAATTGTGTTTACTAAGAGGAGACTGAAGGAGATGTGTAGAATATCTTCATTTAGACATAAAATAACACAAAGAGAAGAGAATACAGAGTTTCCTGCCTTCTAGAGGAGTGTTTTTCAACCTTTCTTAGCTCACAGCACACTTAAATTTCCATGGCACTTCTAAATTATGTTGATCAAAAAAAAAATTTAAAAAAAGGAATGTGCCTTGAACTTCTTTTGAAAATAAGTTAATTAGTGATCCTTAAAAATTTTCACAGCACACCTAAGATCATTTCATCTTAGCACACTGGTTGACAATCACTACTCTAGGGAGATGAAGCTGAAAATTTAGAATAGTAGTGCTCAGATGTAACAATAAGGGTGGTCATGATGAATGCAGTTCTGGTGGTCAAAGAAGGCTCCTTGAAGGAACTGATATAATCTGAAGAACAGGTAGAAATCCAGTGGGCAGAAGAGAAAGCACAAAGGCCCAAAGAGAAAACATGGGGCATTTAGGGAACTACATATATTAGAAGTGCTGGCATATAGTGCGTAAGTTAGGGCCAGCTGGAGGCAAAAAATGAAAGTCAGCATAGGCCTTTTCGTGAGAGGCCAGACAATCTAAGATAAAGCATTTAGACTTTAGCCTGAGGGCAGCAGGGAACTCTTGAAGTAGGCTTGGCACATTCAAGTTTGTGCTTTAGAAAGAGGACAGAAACCCTGTACAATAGGAATCTATTTCACAAATGAGAAGCTGGAGGCTCAGAGAAATTAAGAAACTTACCTACAGTGGCACAGGTAATAAGTTGGCAGAGCCAGAGTTTCAACCCAGGTCTTACTCCGAAACCCATGCATGAGCTTCCAGCCATGCTTGGGTTTTTTAAACTGCAGGGTTGTAACCTATTAGAGTATCTTGAAATCAATTTAGTGGGATCAACCAACATTTTTTTTTTAAGGATGAGAAAAAAGAATAGAAAAAAGCATTGAATTGATTGTAATAAGTTTAAGTATTATTTTGCATTTTTTACGTTTCAGCTGTATATGTATGTAAAATGGAAATCTGTACATATATAGATAGGGTATATATGTAGCTGACTATTGTGACATGAAGCAAATGCATTTCTCACTGTTTACTGCAGTGAAATGTTAGAAGCCACTGAGCTTATGCAGAGAGCATGCATGCTGCTCCTGACCTGCCAGACATACCCCCCTGTTGCCCTCCCTCATTCATTCATTCATTCATCCATTCATTCTTTCATTCCACCAAAAAATACTGGATGTCTGTTATGTGTAAAGCACCCTACTCCAGTTATCAGGATACAAAGACATATCAGAAGTCTCGGGCTTTGACCTGTTTCTCTGTAGTAGGGCTAGATCTGTGTTGATCTGCCACACTTACTGCAGGCCTCTTGTGACCTGTGGTTTGCATTAGTCTCTTGGGCGAAGCCACATACCTTTTCACACACAATTTTTGCAGATGCTAAGGACAGATTCCAAAGTGCCCTCTTTATAATTCCTGTATTTAATGCAATGTGTAATCAAGAATAGGCCATTGTTAGGTCAATTGCTTTCCTGTATTTATCTTTTCAAACAATAAATAATCAGTGGGATGAGAAAGGGCAGTAAAAGATAGTTTTAATGTTAGTTCTCATAAATATCCAACATCTTAAAGAGATGTTTTAATATTTATATGCGGCGGACTACCCTCCTCTCTGGAGAGCTGACGAAGGATTGATATGAACTCATCCAGAAATAGAATTCAAGAGCCATTGTTTTACACAGACTTTCAATCAATCCTGAGTAAGCACTCTGGGTTCCCTCAAACTGGGCCATTACTCAGCCTCTCACTTTTAAAATTGCCAAGACACTAAGAGGGATATTCTCTTCAATGCAGACACAGCAGATTTTCTACGTCAAGGTCAGGAGGAGGCCTGGGCTCAAGCCATGCCCTTCCTTAGAGGAAAGCCTGACCAGAGAGCCTTATACCTTTCCCTCTCTGGTTACTTCATGAAAACCAAACCCAGGGGAGGCCAAGTCAGGTCACATGCACATTTAACACCAAGAACATAAAGGACCACTGTTATAGAGAATGTTAGCCTTTAAAGTCAAACAGAAGGCTAGAATAGCTCACAGTAAAGAACAGTTTCCTTAATACACCCTTTTGTATAGTGTATATGATATTGTGTATAGCATTTATATTAGTTATTATTTACATTATGGTCTAAGAACCAGGAGATAGACCAAAGGAAGACAGCGAAGGGGAATCTGTATATGAGAGATAGCTTAGCAGTTAAGAGCACAGGTTATAAAGCCAAGCCTTCTTGTATAGAAGGCTGAGTTTACCACACAGTATGGTTGTGTGACTTTTAGCACATCACATACCTTCTCTGTGGCTCAGTTGCCACATCTGTAAAATGGGTATAATCACAGTACCTACATCAGAGTGTTGTTACAAGGATTTAACCAAGTTTAAACAACAACAACAAAAAATAGCAGCTGGCAAATAAGCACCATTTAAGTTAAGCTACTATTATATATGCTGATATCTGGCATTTACACCAGTCTGCCTTTAAGATTGCTATGAATTCCCTAAGACTGAACCCAAGTAGTTTTGTTTTGTTTTTTTCCAATGTGGATGAACCATTCCTACCAACATAACCTCGTGTATTTTTATCAACTTTTTCCATACCATATGGAGTTGGTAGAGTTGTTACCTAGATTTGTTAGTTATCTATAACAGCTATATAGTGATAGGTAAATAGTTATAGTTATTTTTTAACTTTTTATTTTGAAATTTTTATAGAGCCATTGAAAGTTGTAAATACAGCATAGAGAAGTTCCTTCACCCAATTTTCTTTGGTGGTTATGTCTTATGTAATTATGGTACAATATCGAAACCAGGAGTTGGACGTTGGTACAATGTGTGTGCATAGTTTCTGCCATCTTATCACATAGGTGGACCCAGATAATAACCATCTCTGCAATCTTGATACAGAACTATTTTCTTCACCACAAAGACATCCCTTGTGGGACCCCTTAACAGTCACTTACCCTTTCCCCGTCCCTAACTCTTGGCAATCACTAATATGTTTTCCACCTCTGTAATTCTGTCATTTCTAAAATGTTACATTAATGGAATCACATAAATGGGGAAGTATGTGACCTTCTGAGATTGGCTACTTTCATATGGGCTTAATGCCCTTGAGATCCATCCAAGCTGTGGGCATAATCAGCTCTCTTCATTTCCAAGTAGTATTCCATGCTACGGGCATACCACAATTTGTTTAGCCATTCATCTATTGAGAGACATGTTGGTTGTTTCCAGTTTGTGGCTACTACAAACTGGGCTGCTAGAAATGATCACTGAGAGGTTTTGTGTGAATAGAAGTTGTGTGTCTTCCATTTTTATCTGTACGCTTTTTTCCTTTTCTTGCCTTATTGGGCTGGCTAGAACTCCCAGGACCATGTTGGAAAACAGTCTTACCACTGAGGAATGTTAGCTGTAAGATTTTGCAGCTGTCTTTATCAAGTTGAGGAAGTTTCTCTTAAATCCTGGTTAGTTGTCTGAGTTTTTAGCATAAATGGTATTGAGTTTTGCCAGGTACTGTTTCCATTTCAATGTAACCAGGTGATTTTTCTTTTTCACCCTGTTAATAGTTTTACATTTGTCACTTTTCAAATCTTGAACCAGCCTTGCTTCTCTGGAAGAAAACCCATTTCGTCACAGTACGTAATTCCTTTTATATATTACTAAATTCTATTTGCAAGTATTTTGATAATAATTTTTACATCTATAGTCATGAGGAATATTGGCCCATGGTCTTATTTTTTGTGCTGGTTTTGATGCCAGAGTAGTACTGACTTCATTAAATCAGTAGGAAAGTGTTGCCTCTTTTTTTTTGGAGAGATTGTATAGAATTGGCATTCATTCTTTATTAAACATTTGATAGAATCTCCAGTGAAATCATCTGGGCCTGAGGTTGTTCCTTTTCTAGGAGTTGATCCATTTTCTCTGAGTAAGCTTGTTCATAGAGCTCCTTTATTACTTCCTAGATCTGATATTCTCATCTTGATCTGTGGCCTCTGTAGTGACATCTTCTGTTTCATTCCTGATATTTGTAATTTCCATCTTTTCTTTTTTTGTCAGTCTTGTTTTCATGTATTTTAAATCTATATGTATTTTAAACTAAATGATACGCTATGATGAATGCTTCATGTGGTAAATATTCATTTATTTTAACCATTTTTTTCCTCTTAATTTAAAAAATAATATTTGTTTCTATCTGGGATCTTTTTCCTTTTTTTTTTTTTTCCCACTTCTTTCATGTCTTTATTTTTTGCTTGTTACATTATAACTGTATTTTTACTCAGCTAAGATCCATAACATTTACATTCTAGTTTTAAATTCCATGATTGTTTAGGTTTCCTTTAAAAGATTAAATAATTACTGCTAATCTTTTCCCATAACTTTTCATATACGAGTTTTAATTTTGATCATTGCTTGGGAATTGAATCCACTATTAAGTAATTTTTACAAGACGGGTTCAGAGTAATGTATATTCAACACTTAGCATAATTCTAAGTAGCAATCATTGTTAGACATTATTTAATAATAATAAATAGAATAGAATAATGATAATATCTTTCTTTTTTTTTTTTTTGAGACAGAGCCTTAAGCTATACCCCTGGGTAGAGTGCCATGGCATCACTGCTCATAGCAACCTCCAACTCCTGGGCTCAAGCGAGTCTCCTGCCTCAGCCTCCCGAGTAGCTGGGACCACAGGCGCCCGCCCCAATGCCCGGCCATTTTTTGGTTGCAGCCATCATTGTTGTTTGGCGGGCCTGGGCTGGGGATTCGAACCCGCCACCTTAGGTGTACTTGGCTGGCGCCTTAGCCGCTTGAGCCACAGGCGCTGAGCCAATATCTTTCATTTTTGAGAACATTTTACTTATTCATGTGCTACTTAATTGTTTTTCTTTTTTTTTTGGTCAGATTAATGGGAGAGTACAAACAGGTTACAACATTTACATTTGTTAGAATGAGTCCCTCTATCCTTTCGTATTTCTTGTAATGTGCCAAATTCTCTCCATTTTTATTTGTTTCAAAATGTTTTTATTCCATCTTTGTTTTATAAGGATATTTTATGTGGGTGTGTAGTTATCAAGGTCATCATCTTTTTTTTCCTTTATTAAATCATAACTGTGTACTTTAATGCATTTATGGGGTACAATGTATTGATTTGATATACAATGTGGAGTTCTTACCTCCAATTGATTAACATAACCATCTCCTTGCTTATTTATTTGTTGTGGTAAAACATTTATACTCTATTCCTAATAGTCTTGAAATGTACTATTGCATTATGCACATTCGGCGAGGTCCCCCAAATACCCTCCCTCCTTCTGCCTTCCCCCACCCCTCTTCCTTTCTAGACTATAGTTAAGTTTTACCATTCATATGAATGTGTAGGTGATCATATATTGATGTCATAGTAGTGTTGAGTACATTGGATACTTTTTCTTCCATTCTTGAGATACTTTACTAAAAAGAATGTGTTCCAGCTCCATCCAGGTAAACAGAAAGGATGTGCAGTCTCCATCTTTTTTTATGGCTGCATAGTATGTCTTCTTCTTTTTGTATTTTAAAGATATCGTCCTATTGTTTTCTGGCTTGCAATATTTTCTGTTGTCAGACTACTATTATTCCTTTGAAGATACATGTTGAACATCCCAAATTCAAAAATTCCAAATGCCCAATACTCTGAAATCTGAATTATGCTCAAAGGAAACACTCATTGGAGCACTTTAGATTTGGGATTTTCAGATTTGGGATGCTCAACTAATAAATATAAAGCGCAGATATTCCAAAAACCAAGAAAATCTGAACTCCAATACATTTCTAGTCCCAACCATTTTGGATTAGGGATATTCAATCTGTAATGTACCTTTTTTTTTTTCTTTGATTGCTTTTAAGTTTTTCTCTTTGTCTTAGTTTTCAGTAGTTTTAATATGATTGTCTGTTTGTAGTGTTTAATCCTGATTTGTACTACATAGCACTTCTTAAATATGTAATGTAATGGCTTACTAGCTTTGAAAAATTCTCATCTGGTGGTGTCCCTTCAAATATTAGTTTTGCCTCACTCATCCCATTTTCTCCCTTCCCTCTGTCTCAATCAATCTTTCTCAATCTCTTTTTCTTTCTCTCTCCCTCCTCTATGAATCCAACAAAAGAAAAATATCAGACCTTTTTGTATGTCTTTCTCGCTCTGTGTTCTGCTCCCATTTTTTGCTCTGTTTCATTTTGGTGTTTTTGAATGCTCTTTCTCCAAGTTAACTCCTCTTGCCTTCTACTGTGTTTAACCTTCTATTAGACTTTTCTGTTGAGCCTTTAATTGTAGTTACTGTAATTTTCAGTCTTAGGTGTCCGTGGCTTGTTTTACCCTGAGATATCACTTCTCCGATGAAATTCTCCATCTTATCATCTTTTTTTTTAATAAATTAATTATAGTTATTTTAAGAACCATGTCTAATAATGCCAGTGTCTAAATTAGCTGTGGGTCTATTCACAGTGTTTGATTTTCTATTCAGTTTTTAGTCTTTTGGGCTTATCTCCTGGTATGCATGATAACTTTGATCAGATGCTAAACAAAGTCTTTAAAAAACTATAAAAATAATCTCAGGCTGCTGTTATCTTTCTCCAGGGAAAGGAGATAGTGTTGCTTTTTAGAAGGCAGTTAAATTAGGGGCATATTCCCCTAATCCAGTCTCATCGAGATGTCTAGAAGCTAGGTTGTAGTTGTTATGTGGGGTGGTCTATTACTCCTGTGGTGTGGCCTTCCTCTGTTCCTAACTGGAAGTTTGGGTTGTTCCTTCTTTCTAAGCAGGCCCTGAACTCCAATTTTAATCTTCCCAACCCCCAAAAGGATGTCAGATTCCCTGCTCAGCCTCCAAGTCTCTTAGCACTGCACTCTGCTCATTTTATTACCGTTTGATTCTGTGCCACTTATGAATTAGCAAATAACTTGGGAAAAAAAGTGCCACAGAATATTGGGCTCAATTCAATGAGCTTAGCCCTGCCTCCTCTTCGGCATCAATCCTGGCCTCTCAAGTCCTGGCCGCCTGGGGAATTCTCCAGTGCCATCAAGTAGTCGTTTGTTTTTGTTTGTTTTGTGTTTTAGTTTGTCCAGATTTTCTGGTCAGTCTCATGAGAATGAGAATGCAATAAGCTCTTCCACCATTACCAGAAAATGGAAAGCTCTCATGCCTTTTTATCGTTAAGGGTTTGGTGTTGTTACGTATGGTGAATAGAAGGACTGAAGAACTAATATATGCTGTGCATGAAAGTAACATGTGCAGGGCCTGGGACATAGTAAGTACTTATAAACCATTACACATTTGAATTTAAATATACCTTGACATTTGAAGAGTTGTAGAAGAGATTGGTCATTAGCATTTGGCTTTTTCTCATTGGTCTTTCTGGTTGAGACCCTACAGAGCAGTATCAGCTGTCATGCCCCTGAACAGTGGCTAATGAACTTCACATGGTCCTCATTCCAGAAGCTGACCTGCTCCCATCATGCTCCCAGGGTCTCCCATCAGAGACCCTGTTGGCTATTCCCACCATTTCAGGGACCACATTTAGTAAGAGGAAGGACAGGTTTGTTTCTTTGTCTCACTGTTCTTCCACCAATAATTAATAACTGGTAAGTACTCTGGTGGTGCTCAACCTCAGCCTTTCTCATACTGGCTGTTTTCCTGGGTGTTCTGCTGCTGTTTTCCACTCACAGCAGCTTCGTTCCGGCTGGAATCCAGCCTCTTTCTCCTGGTAGTGAGCCCTGTGGTGGTGAAAGGCAGAGGGATCTTACAAATTGGTTTATCTGAGTACTAATGTGAGTGAAAACTGAGAAATTACAAGAAAGAAAAGCAGAACTAGATCTACGAGTGTTTCAGAAGTGAGGGACATTACAATAGCAAGAGACTCGGATGTGCTTAATTCCAGCTTAGACTCTGGAAAGCAACTTTTTGGAATCTGCGTGATTTCCAAGTCTCCAAACCAATTCAGTTGAAAACATAAAACATGAAGAGCAATAGACTTGAGTAGTAATTTTCAGATCATTTGAGTCTAAATGCAGCTTTGAGGATGTGCAGTTCATCAATTTCCTTTGGGTCATTTTTTTTTTTTTCTGAGAAGGGATTTCTCTAAACTTAACTATATTAGATCAAGGATGTCCAGAATTTGCTTGGCGGGGGGGAGCTTTGTGATCTGGAAACATAATTATGTATGAGGATTTTCAAGACTAAGGATGTTGATAGTGATGATGATGATGACAGCTAATAATAGTATTCATTGAATATTTAATATACACCCAGCATTGAGGCACCTTACCTGTATATTGTCTCTTGAGAAGTGTTCATCTATTTCTTTACTTATGTTATCTCGTCCCCTGTAGTTGATAATAATGAGTCTGAAGCTGGGCATAAATCCTAACCCCACTGATTCTATTATCCTTGGCCAGAGGATATAATACCTTTGGACCTCTCTTTCTTCACTTCTCTAAGGAAGATGATACTGTATTTTATAGAATTCTTGCAGGATTTAATGAGTTAACATTAAACATAAGCCAGGACAACAGTGGCCGCTTCATACTGCATGCTCAGCAAATTTTAGCCATTTTTTTTCCCCTCACTTTTTTACCACTGTTGGCTGTAATGCCCTTTACCAGACTAGTAAGATGGAGAATTTAGAGACCAGAAAGATCTAGAAATAAAAAAGGAGAGTGTTGCAGGAACCACTGATGATGTATCTGAATGAGTTCTGTTCCCAGGCCAGGCCTCAGGAAATATGGCTCTTTAACACTTCTTTGAGTTCCATAAAGTATACCAAATGAGTGAATCTCTACTCATTTGACAAATGATTATTGAGCTTTGGGCACAGTCCTTTCTTTCATGGAATTTAATATCTACCAGAGTAGATAAGTATTGAAATTGAACTCTTAAGTACTCCTTGAGAACTACCAAGGAGAAGTCCAAGGTGTCGTCAATATTTTTGACATTGTGGAGATTGAAGGAGAGAGTCACTGTGAAAGTAACTTCTAAGCTGAGACTGGAAGAGTCAGTAGTTAGTTATAGGAATTTGGGTCATGGAAGGGGCACAAAAGGCATTCCAGGCCGAAGAACAGAATGCAGAGATAGCCCATTGTGGAGAGAAGCTTAGCATGTGTAAAGACAAGACAGAAGGTCATCCTACTAAGACTGAGCAGAGAATAAAGAACAGAGGCTTAGTAATTGGATGAGTTAGTCAATCTCCTTGGTACCTGTCCTGTCTTTGGTGGCCCAAGAGGTGTGCACAGATGCCAATGAAGAAGAGGGTCCTCGTGTTTTCCAGCCCCACATCTCAGGGTTACCCATCACTCTCAAGCTCTCCAGGGCCTGCATCTCTTAGCTCCTGGGAATCTGACCTATTTCCCTTGCTGTCACTTATTCTCAGGGCTGAGAGGTTCCTTATTAATCAGTAAATTTTTGCTTCTGCAGTTAAAGGTCAACTTTTAATGGCCCTAGGTAATTGTTCTTAAACTTGAGTAAGAATCAGAATCACCTGGAGAACTTGTTAAACCAAAGGTCCATGGACCCCACCCCCAGACGTTCTGATTCAATACACCTGGGGTAGGGCCCTGCACTTGGCATGTCTCACAAGGTGCCAGGTGATACTCTCACTGCTAGCCTGAGTTCCATGCTTGGCAGGTCACCAATTTAAGGTGTCTTTCTTCTTCCAACAGTTTAAAGTCACCATCAGTCCCTTAACTCAAAGAGAAATGCTCAGGAGGGACCCAAAAATGGAAGTACCAAAATGAAAACTAGACTTTGTGAGTAACTGCTAGAGGGCCTAGGAATGGAATGGACATAGCTGACCTTAAATATCTGTGTTTTCAGCACTTAGCACACAGTGGGGACCAAATACGTATTTGAAGGAGTCACAGAATGCATCTAGCTTAGTGACTTTGCTGGGCTTTATATATTATTCTTTGGAAAGCTCTCCTGATTCCTTTCAGGCTGAAAGGCCTTCTAGGAGAATAAATTATTGTCATTCTCTTGGAATCCAGCCCCAGAAATTGCAGAGTCAAGATATGCTTGTATTTTAAGTACTTACTTGGATTAAAAGCTGAATTGCTAACAGGATTACAAAATGCCAAGTTTGCTGAGTCTCAAATTGTTTATGCGCATGTTTGGTTCAAATTTCTCTCATCAATCAGTACGTTTCTGTTTCTAATTACGGTCTTAATGTTTTTTTGACACCTGCACGTGCATTCTCAGTGTAAACCAGCTCTAGTCATTTGCACGGGCACAATATAACTGGAATGAGGCTCTTAACCACCAGTGTGTCACCTACACCGCATGTCTGAGGAATTCAGAGGTGTGCCTTCATTCACACTGTGATTCAGAAAACAGCCTATTTTTCCCTTTTTCACTTCCACCATGTTGTAAAACATTTTAATAAAAACGCTTAACAGTTTTCCTCATCCCGGGCACATGGAGTTTCAGTAGACGATGCAATATAATTTTCATTTGTGATTATTAATGTTTGTCCTTGGAATCTCTGCACTTAGATAAAAGAAAAAGAAAAGTGCTCAAGATTACCATAATTCCCCAAAATATAATGTGTGCAATCTGGAAGTATATTACTACCACCGATCAAATTGATTGCAGACTCCCGGTCTCGTCCCTGATGTTTGGATCTAGTTTTGATGTGAGCCATCCATCAAATCTCAGATGTGCCTCACACAGTGGCTTGTGGGTCAAAGGCTTCCGTGTATCGTGATGAACCAACCTGGAGAATTCTGTGCCCAGTTTTTAGCTTAGACCTTGATCCTAGCTGATACCAGTACAATTGCAAGTGACTTCGTGGTGGGCTATAATAATCAGAGTCCTAGTTAGAGAAAAAGTCATTTCAGCATCAGCTGACAATTATATGTTCTGGTCCTGAAGATCCTGCTCTGCCCCTTGTTTGGTTTGAACTGATTTGCCTAATTGGGGTCAACCACCAAAAAAGGATGTGCTACTGATTTTGTCATTTCTGAATACCCAGTACTAATACTATACTACTGAATATCTTGGCAATGATTTTGATTATTCTTCCTTAAATGGAAAAGTTGGAGAGTTTAAACGATGGATGCAAAATATCCTTGGGAGAATACGGTCTGTTAGGGGAGCTCAGCTGAGGTGAGGCACGTGTCTGTCTGTGTGTCGAGCAGCTCAGTTCTGGCCAGGCACTGCCTGGGGGCCCTAGAAAGGCAGCAGAATGATGTTAGTGTTAACATTTCACTGCGCATTAATTCTTTCAAAAAAAAATAACTGTCATTTAATTTTAAATGCTAATATGCATATGGTTAATTAAGAAGCCAAAATTGGCTATAAGCTTGGTGAGCTCCGAGAACAGGGAGAGAGATCATTACGCTTCTGCTCGTGGTTAGCTATTTGTGAACCAGCTGATAATGTGCAAAATTAAGATTTCGTAAGTGGCATTTTAAATGAATGGTTAATGGCTGAAGATTAATTAAACAGTCAGAGTTGCTGAAGAAAAGCTGTTAAAAATTATGTTTATAGGCCAGTCACTCGCACGCAGAAACTGAAATCCTGATAGATTGTGGCCTCTGTGTTTACCGCGAGAGCATTTTTATGAAGCGGCCTTCTCAAGGAGGAAAGCCACCCCTTTCCACACAACCACGCCGCTGTTGCAGTAGCCTTAGGGACTTGCCTTTGGAATAAAAGCTACCAAGTAGGAAAATAGACTAGGAAAGTGTTTCACTGAAGGGATCTTCACTAAAACCTTCATCCCAGGTAACCAGGCATATTTTATTTCCTACCTGTGTGCAGCAGAGTTCTAAGTTAGAGTAGGCAGAGCCCATGGGGTTTTTAAGAAACTATTCTGTAATTCTGTAAAGGGAAGAACTGCAAGTATGTTGTTCTCAACCTGTAGCAGACACTTTTTAAGTCTGAAACTGCTGGCCCTCTTGGTGGTGGAAACATGGATTTTGTGCTTCTGGCTCTAGCATAGATTGGTTCCTTGGGGAAAGGGTTGCCTTTGCATTCGGCCCTGGGCCTTGTGTGCATAGGCGGTGCTATAAACACGTTTTTGAAATTGGCTTGTCATAGCTTAGCTGAATAAATAGTGAATAAATAAATGAATAAATGAACTACCTAAAAGTTGGCTGGTAGAATATCAAAGGCTCTTTTAAATGCCTTTCCATCTGCCCAGCAAATGACCACCCTGCACCTTCTTGCCCTAGGTATTAATGTCTGGCTGCACAATGACAGAAACTCAGGTCCTTGGACCACAGAATCTAGTGTGGGGGACACAGGCATGTTCGCAAGTAAATCACGGCCATAATAAGTACAGTTAGAGCAGCCAGAGAGCAGTGTTAGCAGTCTCAGAGCGAGGGATAGTCAGAAGTATATTTCACTATCATTTGCAAAGAAGTTAATCCTAACAATTGCAAAAGCATTAGCATTAAAATTTATTTTTTTTTCCTCTTTGAGTGAATTGAGTTCAATCCTCTGCTTCTAGATGAAGACTCAAATCACACAGACCAGACAGTTTTGCCTCTTGTTTAAAAGTTCCCTAGAGATGGGGATCCTTCGGCCTCCCTTGGCGGCCTGTTCCACTGTTTAATCACCCTTCTAATCAAGAAGTTAATCCTATTTCCTCTTCTCCAGCCTTCTTTGGGTTAGTGGAACCTGTAAAATACCCGTGAGACCCCTTGGAAACCTTAAGAAGTTAATTAGTCAACACTGGGCTGCCCTAGGTTCAACAATGTGCCTTGTAACAGCAAAGCTCTGTAACTGCAGGATAGTAATGGTGTGATTCTGTTACATCTCAAATCAAAAGTTTAAGGGGAAGAAGAGAGCAATTTATTTTAGTATGTTTTAGAAGTTGTCTTATTACATTTTAATCTATATGTTTAGTTAAATACAACTGAAGCTTGACCTAATGTCGTATAATTCAGAAACCAAATTGCAGTGTTTTGATAAGAAATAAAGGATTATTAATAATAACAAACACTAAATGTTATTGAGAATTTGCTATTGCTGGGCACTTGCTAATTACTTTCCATGTATCATTTAATCCCCCTGACAATCCGAGCAAGTAAAATTAATACTCCCAAGGTACAAATGCAGAAAGTGAGTTGCAGGGAGGGTAAGAACCCAGCCTGATGTCACTGGGTGGACCAGGATTTGTACCTAGTTAGCCTGAATCCAGAGCCTCCACATACTGTGCTATGTTAACTATTGTACTCATTTTTTTAAAACTATGTTTCTTTCTCTAAAATTCTATTTCACTGTCTGAATTCCCCCCCCCCCATATGTATAAAGCCCAAATCTATAAACTTTCCTTGTGAAAAGTAATAGCGCTCTGCTGAAGAATAGTCCCCAGGTCAGCGTCAGCTCTTGCTGCTATTATGGGCAGTTGAGTGGCAAATACATTCTACTTTAAGAAAGGCAGTAGCAGTTCACTTTAGAAAAACTGGTAATTCAAAGCTTTTTCCATTCTGGTGAAAACAGAATGATGCAAAGGGAAAGAAAAATAGGTACTGATGGGAGAAAACCTGCCCCATTGAAGGAATGGGATAAAAATCTCCTGTTTGCAGATGCCAGAAGCATCTGGGGAGCAGTGATGTCCGCTAATTGCAGCTAAAAGCTGCATTAATTGACCAGTGATGGCTTGAAAGCTGCCTCCACCCAGGATCCCTAACGCTGCAGTGCCCCTTTCATAAGCAGAATGAGAGCCAGAAGGAGGTCAGCTTCATGGGGTTCTCCATACAGAGGAACAGCTGGGATGGAGAAGTGTGTTTCTACTGGGGAAAGTTTAGCTTTTCAAACCGATGCATTCAGATCACCTGGGGATTTGTTAAAATGCAGATTTTGATTCCAAAGGTCTGAGATGGCTCCTGAGGGTCTGCATTTTTAACCAGCTCCCAGGTGACACCCATACTGCTGGTGGGAACCACACTGTGCTCAGCAAGGGGTAAGAGGAAGGCAGTGCTTAGTGGTTATTGATTTTAAAAATCATCTTAAATAAATATATGCAGTAAATCTTTTTATAACCTTCCGAAATCTCAGCTGTCACTTCCTCATATTGGTGAGATTTGTGAGAAATCTTATTGCTATACAGGCCAGAATATTCTTGGTGCTGCTAGTTCTGTTTCCTGGAAGAGAGAGTATGACATTTTTGTGGGGGGAGGGGTCTTTATTTGTCCTGTAAATGCCACTGTCTGCATCAGTGTCCAGGCTTTGACCTCTTGCTGCACCCAGAGAAGTCTCATGCTCTGTCTCCACAATCGAATAGGAAAAATTATAATTTCTTTCCACAAGCACTACTACAAACCTGCCAAGAGAAATTTTATCAATACAAATAAGTAACCCATTTTTCCCACCATACCCCATTCAATTAAGAGTCTCAGTAGCTCAATTTAGTTCATCATTTCATTTAAAGCCAATTATGTTAGAATGATGTACTTTACCCAAATGTGTGTGGCTTTATATTATTTTAATTAAATATTATCTTAACATCTCTGATAAAGGGTATCATCCTCGTCGGTCAGCATCCTAAACGAACAACAACGATTTCTAGAGTACGTCTTTTTGAGGGTTTTGTCTGAATTCCAGTAGATTAAATTAATCTGTTTTTGGACACAGTAACAAAAAGCTGTCACCACTAGAACTATTCTATTTGTACAGCAAAAAGAGAAAGCAAAATTTTTCTGTGGGGCTCGGGTTGCAGATCAGTGCGTTTATCATGTAAGATGCCACTGAATTACAATAAACAGGAGGACGTTCTCAGTGAGACTTCCTTCTCTATGTAGGAAACATTCAAAGTCTAGCACAGAATCACTACCCCCAGTTTGGTCTTGTACAACAGTGGGGCTTTTTGACTTTAGGTCGCTTCTATCCAGTGGAAATATAATGCAAACCCCTAAGTAATTTAAAAATTGTGATAGCCATGTTTTGAAAAGTTGGGTTAATTTTATGAAATGTTTTATTTAACCCAATATATGCACAGTGTGTTTTTAAGATATATTCAAAATAATCATCAAAGAGCTGTTTTACTTTTTTTTATCGTAGTGGGTCTTTGGCATCTGGTGTGTATTTCACACTTACAGCACATCTCCATTTGGACTAGCCACATTTCAAGTGTTCAGTAGTCACACATGCCTGTTGGCTGCCATATCGGACAGCACAGAATCTCCTCAGCATTCTCCCAATGGTGACTGATGCCTCGGTTGGAAGTTACTCAGATCCCAGAGTCTAAGGTAGTGGGAGAGCCCTCTAAGTTTATGCTAGCTCCTGTGGCAGAACGCTGTTCCTTATGTTAAACCCCAAACTGCCACTAGACAAGAACCACTGTTCCTTCTTGAAGAGTTTATAGATTAGGGCAAGAAAAAGGTGTGGCAACAACCGATTCTCACTCCAGGAAACAGACAAAGCTGTCAGCCTTACCTTTTCCATATCTGGAGAAATGTTCCCCAGCTTCCATGCCAGCCACTACACAGTAAGGATCCCTCCAAATGGGCTGAGATAGACCAGAAACAGGTCTGATTTCACCCCAGATCTGTCCTTGCTTTGCCTGGAAGGAAGACAGAGCCAGTGATCTAGGTCAGCTTAATAGCTGCTTCCTACCATAGACACAGGGCAACAGAGTCTGGTCATCAGTTATAAGTGTGTCTGGTCTCTCCATATCAAGGCCCAACAATGACAGACTCAAGCATGTATGTGACTAATTACTCAGTATAGTACCAATGTGATTCACATTAGCTGCAAAATTTACTTCCTTACCAGTGAGTATTTCACTATTCTACCCAGGAATTGTAAGAAGCTATGCTTGAGAGCAGAGCCTGTTCTTTCTTTGGGTTACGCTCTTATTCTCAATAACCTGATTATTTTCCCAAGAAGCTGACATAGTGAGAGACCTGGTCCCCACTTTATCAATTCCCATGTGTTATGACAAGCCTTGCTTGCCTGGCATTGCTGCTATTTCATGCCTATGACATCTCAGGTACCATTATCTACCTAGTTGCTTGAACCAGAAACTGGGGGTCCTTCTTGAGGCCTCCGTCTCCCTTTGAACGTAACTGGGCTCTTGCTCAAGATGATCCAAGGAAGTGGGAAGCATGGGTTCTTAGCTCAATGCCCTGCGTTTCCCTAGGAGTGTCACATACTTCTTGTTGGGTCAAACACTCCTTGCACCCTTCTTTTGATCTACTGTGCTTTCCCTTTGGCCTGGTGCACAAACCTGGATGAGGCCCAGGGTGGAATGGTACAGTGACTGCATTAGAGAACATGACCTGTGCATCCCTACTTGTGCCTCTCAAATAAATTTCTATTTGGGCCAGGCACGGTGGCTCACACCTGTAATCCTAGCTCTATGGGAGGCTGAGGTGGGTGGATTGCTTGAACTCAGGAGTTCAAGACCAGCCTGAGCCAGAGAGAGACCTTGTCTCTAAAAATAGCCAGACATTGTGGCAGGCGCCTGTAGTCCCAGCTACTTGGGAGGCTGAGACGAGGATCACTTGAGCCCAACAGTTGAAGTTGCTGTAAGCTATGATGCCACAGCACTCTACCAAGAGCAACAAAGTGAGACCCTGTCTCAAAAAATACCTATCTATCTATCTATCTATTTATTGCTATTTGGCTATCTTTTTGACAAAGCTCTTGCCACCATCCCAATTCTCTGAAGATCATAACTTTAGCTGCATGATTCACTGTTCTAAGTGATACTAGTGCCACTTTTTTTTTTTAGTTAAGCTCTATGTACTATTCAGGATCCGGCTCAGATATTCCGACCCCCTTGGGGGGAAGGGAAATATCTGACCTGCCTAAGCTTTCTGTGTAGACTTCTACACAAGAACGATCACAGTGTGTTGGGTTTGACCGGTAGTTGATGTTTTCCTCTATCAGATCTTGAAGCAAGTACTATTCTTTATTTCCAATCTTAGCACAGTTCCTAAAGCACTCAGTAAATACATATTGAATCCAAGTGACACCACCCTTAGTCATGCTCTTGGACTGGCCAGTCTCCCAAACTGCATGGCCTCTCTGGCCTCCTGGTCAGCACAGCTTCCTTCTAGTTGCCGTCTTCCAATTCTTTGGTTTCCGCGAACCCACTTGTTTCTCCTGGTTCTTTGTTCTCACCTCTTAGGCAACATATGCTCTTCTGTCAAGAAGCACCTCCCACCCAAGTAACCCACGATGCAGGACCTCCCTGGGACATAGCAGATCACTGCTACCTCTTCCATTGAGTCCCCGCTTCAAAATCTTCCAAAGGGGGACAAGGTAGTATATACCGTTCAAAAGCGAAGGTCAGCCCAACTGGCTGCCACATCAAGAGAAAGGCTCTTCTGGGGTAATCTCTAACCACTTCAGCTGTTACGTTCCACACGTGGGGTACTCAATATGTGGAATGTAACAGTAGAAGTGGTTGAAATTTTCCTTAAAATTAGCATCAAACTTATTTGCTTCCAGTTTCTCTAGAATTTACTTGCCCCATTTTTCATATTTGACCATCACTTTCTCGTCTCTAGTATCTGGGCACATCTCCCATGGTCTATAATTTGGCAGTCTGGGGGCTATACCTACTTCTAGCTATGCTTACCTCTTGGGCACACCTCCAGCCCTTGGGTGCCCTTGACACAGTCTGTAAGTGCAGCCACCAAGATGCCTTTGAAGTGTCCTGGACTGGCTATTTTCTCCCTCCCTCCCACCACCCTTGTCTCTTCTGCCTTCCCTTGATGGATATGTGAGGTGAATCACTTGATGTGTCTGTGCATCTTTCCTCCTCTACTAAGACAGGAGGGTGGAACTAAGTGATCTCAGCATTTCTTCCCAGCTCCAAAATTACATGGTTCTGTGATTCTTTAATGGAAGCAAAATAGGAGTTCAAGTTGCTCTGCCTTTTCTCTGGTGCTGTTGACATGTCAGACTATCCTCTCTCACAGTGGCCTGTCCTGTCTTGTTCCTCTTCAAAGGAACTTTAGCAATTAAATTTTAAAAAAAAATCTTTAATGTCATTATCATTTGTTTCACAACCCCCTTGGCTCCCACTGAGCTTTGCTTTTCTGACTGTGTCCATACCTCTTTGACAACTTCTCCATTAACTTCAGCGCCCATGGATCCCCTCTCAGACTCCCTCTGCCCACACCTGCTGGCGTATTTAACATAACCCCAGATTTTAGGAATGAGAACCTCTGACCCAAATCTCCCTAAACTCTCACAGCACACATCTCTTTTGTCCATTCAGGGAGTCCCATCCTTGGGCTATGACAATTTGAATTACAGGATTTGTAAAAAGCTTCTGGACGTGTGTGTATGTCTAACCATCCTTTTTGATTTTTCCCTTATTCGGAGTCAGCATCAACATTTGTAATTGTTCCATTATAAATTTATTTCTTTGTATAGTAATATTACTTGAAAAAAAAATTAAAGACAATCTCTTCTATTTGATAATAACCTCTAAAGGAGGGGAATAAAGGAATATAAGCAGATCACTTTGAATGTTTCCAGGACAATCCCATCTCTCACTTAGATTCTCTGGCCTGAGAATCTACTAGCAATCTATAAAATGCAATGAATTTTCAAGTAGATGTGGTCCCTGCCCTCTAGGAGTTCATAAGATCCCTTGTGAGATAAAGCAGAGAAAGTTATGTTTGCATCTATATTAAATATTACGAAAAATTGCGTGGAGTGTATGGTAGCATCACAGGGTAGCATCCCCATGGCCTAGGATAGACAGGTAGGCATGGAAGTATTTTTTAGAACAAAACCTGTTGTGATTTTTCAAGCCCAGGAATGATGTACATCAAACATTAGAAGGGGAGACTGCTCCGTGTCAGCTGACATTTGACAAGCCACAGTTGTGTCCTCAGTCCTACCCTTTAATTCAGAGACTGGAAGTGTTGTGCCATTTTGCCTTTGTAGGTGGGTCCTTACTGAAGTTTGCTGTCAAAGTAGTTTCAAATATTAGGAGTGGCCTGAAAAGTCTCAGAGTAAAGTTTCCCAGGTTTGTCTGGGAATCCATGGATAAACACATGTTTGACCATTTTCCATTCTGTTTTATGTTTTCAGAGCCAGTTTTTCATATCGAGAGTCACGTATCTCTTTTCCTATATACATGTTTTTCTTAAGTTAAAGGCGTTAGCTTAACAAACAAAGAAAAGACATTAGCCATAAAAACCCACTTTTTATTTTCTAAATTAAAAAACAGTAATGTAAGAGACTCATTAGAAAATTCCTAAGCCATCAATTGGACAAGACTATAACATTCGAAGTAACCCACCATATCATCCGTTTACATGCCACGTGACAGAAAACTCTATTTGGATTGGGACGTGACAGATAATTTATTCCATAAAATATACCTAGGGACAGTTTTCAAATGGAGTTGTCAGTTTTTGTTTAGCAGGCAGGAGACTCTCTATTGTTGTCAAACCCTCTTTACAAAAGCATCACTAACCCAGTAATACAGTCATAGAGAAGAGGGGGTCGTCACCCAGCTTATTTGGAACAAAAAAGAGCAAGGCTGGAATCCTTCTGCACGCAGTGTGTCTAAGGGCCCTTTTGTTTCCCGGGGCTTCTCTCTAGCCCACAGTGCTTTTATAGTCTTGGGATTAGATTTCTTTCTCCTGTGCTGGTCTTTGGACAGCATAAATAAATTAATGCATATTGTTATTCTCCGAAGGTAGCGGGGAACATGTAAACCACATACATTTGAATTATTTGCTCCACTCATGAAGTCATGGAATGTTAAGAAGGAAAAGTAAACCTTCTCTGGATTGATATATACATACACATACACAATTGCTCTTTATGCCCTTCAAAGTTGTCCTGGTCTTTTCTTAAGATTACATCCAAGATGTTCTTTTTCAAGAATTGGTAAGATAATATAGGTTAACTTTTGTCTCTTGTTAAAAACAATGATTTTTTTTTTAGTGTACCTACAGACCATCATATTGAGCTCTATGGTAATGAATAATATATCACATATGTGATGAAATATAATAATTCATAACATGAACTGGGGCACTAAAAAAAATTGGTGATTTCTGTGTCTGTCCCTCTCAGGACTTTAAGTTCCCAAGGAATAATAACTCTTTCTTCTTCAAAAGTACTTGATACTTAGCCAGGCATGGTGGCTCATGCCTGGGATCCTAGCCCTCTGGGAGGCTGAGGCTGGTGGATTTCCTGAGCTCAGAGACCAGCCTGAGCAAAAGCGAGTTCCTGTCTCTACTAAAAATAGAAAAACTGAAGCAAGAGGATCACTTGAGCCCAAGAGTTGGAGGTTGCTATGAGCTATGATGCCACGGCACTCTACCCAGGGCAATAGCCTGAAACTCTGTCTCAAAAAAAAAGAAAGAAAATAAAAAGTACTTGATGCTTAATTCCCAGAAACAGAAGCCAACTAGGGCAAAAAGGACGTCCTGAAATAGGGCTGGGATCCATCCAGAATGGGGTTGTGTAGGACACCACCTAAAACCCAGTCATCATCAACCTTGGGTGTATGGGACAGTGGGACAAGCAAGCTGTACACATCCTTCCCTGTGCAGGGTGCTGTGGGTTTGAGAAGTGAGAAGCAAAGACACACCCGAGTGTGGAGAAAGGGAGAAATGAACAGAGCAGTGAGTGCCACTTGGATACAGAGGAATGACACAGGACAACCAATGAATGAATGAATACGTGACTGAACGGAAAGAACAGAGAATACAGGAAAAAGAACAGCCAAAAGTGAAAGTGGAAGCTGCCCCTTTGAGCTAGAAGCTTAGCAGTTTTACAAGTGCCAGCAACTCCTTAAGCAGCTCAGAAAAGAGAGTTCCAGGTCAGGAAGTCCCCCCAGGAGTCTTCCCACGGGTGCCCTTGCCGGCGTCCACTATAATCAGCTGCCAGGGTGATTTTGAACGGCCAGACCTCCCCAAACTCTCCTTTTCCCATTATTAAAAGGGGGACTGGTTGTTTTAAGTTAGCACACCACTCATCACAGTGTTCTGCCTTTCAAATCACAGGTTAATTTTTCATGGATCGGTTATGAAAAAATACAAACAAAATTCTATTTATGACTCAGACGACCAAGGAAGTAATGAGATTCTGTGTTATGGTAGCTGTCACATCTTCTCTCAGCCCTGTTGTGTCTAAATGTTAGTTCTCTTATTAAGCCCCATTAGAGGATTTTTACAATACCAAATTGTTTATACGCTCCTGGTTTTCTGCTGCCTGACAGTAGGGCACGTTTCCCCTCATTAACGTGGGTGATAGCGTAGATTGCTGGAGAGAGCTGAAGATAGAAATCAACAGGAAGGTGGCGTGCACTAACTGAAAAGCGTTCTCCTATGTTTCCAATATAAGGCTGTGCGTGTGTGTGTGTGTGTTAGCTTGCAATTCAGCCTGTCATCTTATGAATGGAGAGATAATCTGTTCTTAAGTTTAAATGACCTTCACTGTACACTATCAAACGATACTGTCATAAAGTTAATCTTCAGCCTCACACTTCTTCCCCATGAAAAGCTTTCTTGCCGTGTTAAATTGAGAGTAACTCATATGTGCAGCTTTCCTTACAGATTACCAAGCAGTTCCACATACATGTTTCCATTTCATCTTTATCACAACTGGTAATAAGGGAAGATAAGGAAGCTGACTCTTAGGGAAACGAAAGCTTTCCTAAAATTACTCAGTTAACACACATGGGAGCCATGTTTCGCCCCCAATGTGGTTAGTTCTAGCTCCAATACTATCTGCCTCCTTTGTCCATTTTTGTTCTTTAAAGATATACTTTTACTTTCTCAGTTTTCTTTTCTTTTCTTTTTTTTCCTAACACAGAGTCTCACTCTCTTGCCTAGACTAGCGTACTATGGTATCAGCCTAGCTCACAGCAACCTCAAGCTCCTAGGTTCAAACAGTCCTCCTGCCTCAGCCTGCCTAGTAGCTGGGACTATAGGAGCCTGCCACAATGGCTGGCTACTTTTACTATTTTTTAGTAGAGACAAGGTCTCACTCTTGCTTAGGCTGGTTTCAGACTCCTGAGCTCAAGGGATCCTCCTGCCTCAGCCTCCTAGAATGTTAGGATTACAACCATGAGCCGCCACGATTACAATCAACCATGATTACAACCATGGCTCTACTAACCTAATTGTTTTAGGTTAAATTTAGTAACCGCAAAGTTAAAAAAGAAGAAAAGAATCAAATCACTGATTATTCCACAGTTCCATTGGCCACTGTTAACCTTCTGGAGCATTTTCATTCCTTTTTTCTATAGATAACACTGTTTGTAAAATATCCCATTCATATCTGTGTGTAGTATTCCTACATATATTTACATGCATACATGAATTTTGGTATCTTGATTTTTTTACCAAGATACTGTGAGTTTTTCCTGTGCCAAATAATCTTCTTGAAACCATCACCTTTAATGGTTGCATAAAACATTATTGTTAAACTGTACCTTAATTTATGTAATCTTTCCCTTGATATTGGACCCTCGGGGTGTTTCAGAGTTTTCGGTGTTATAAATTATCCTCTGAAAATTACCTTTGTCAGATATTTTGCTACACAACTTGGATTATTAAGATTCCTAGACTAGAAATGATGTATCCAAGACTTGAAACATATTGCTAACCATTTACTAGAAAAATGGAAACAAACAGTGCTTCCACCAGCCAAGCAGCAGAGACTTTATGTTGCCTCACTCCGGACAACATCGAATATTATCACTTTCCCCCCTTTGAACTTTTAGAAATTTGATTGGTGAAAAATAGTTCTGCATCATTTTCCTTTGAACTTCTTAGTTTACTAGTAAGGTCAAGCATTTTTATAGACGCTCGTGCCTGTTCCAAATTACCACTAGAAGCTTTCATTTTGCCTCAGCCCTGATTCATCGCCAGGGGGAATTATTTTTGGAATCAACTTCTGTTTTCTCCCTCAAAACAAAAAATCTATGTGTATTTATTAAGATATATTTGGACGCAGGTTTTTACACCTCTCTTGACAAAAATGAATGGTTATGCACCTGGGTCTTTTACATACCGAACCAAGCCATATCTCTTTGGATCTTCTTTTAATTGACTCACCTTCCCTCTAATAGAATAGCATCCCTTTAAATTGGAGTATTAGAAAAATAAGACCCTTGCAGTAGTCGGTGAGAGACATGTCACATCAGGATCTCGACATTGCCGTGACAACCCAAGCCCCGTCTATCACCACTCCCGTCAGCGTGTGTTGCAGGGGAAACCCCTTTGCAGTGTTTAATCTGAGAATTTTAATATTAAATGCATATTTGACACTGAAAGCCCACACCTTATTTGCTATTGTCAGGCTTAGTTGATAGACAGCTAAGTCAGTCTCTTTTTATAGTCCATTTCTGAAATGAAACTATAAATTTTGAAACTGGGCTTCATCATTGCAGAGAGCAAAGCTTTTCTAGCCTATTGTTGAAATGTAACATTTTATAGGATTTATGAGGTCCTGATTCAGGAAGATCATTTGTCAAGCACTTAAGCCTGGTTGCTGCCCTTTGCTTTACTTCTCCCCTGCAAGTACACAAGGGCTGGGGGAGCCCTTAGAAAAGAAAAATTATGAAGAAGAACTTACTTGATTAATACACACGTGAGCCTAAGAGAGAAAAAGTCCTGAGCATTTTGTGCAAGGAGCGTGGACTCCCCAAGGCTGTCCTTTGGTGATAGGCACACTGTTTGCTTCTGCAGATGAAAGGGGCATCCTATTTGTTTCGGTAGTCAATGGAAGCCTCTGATTTGGAGCAGTGTTTTGAATTTATGTTCGTAATGCAAGTCCTCTCCACTGTGCTTCCAAGATTCTTTTTGAAATTCCATGATATGACAAGCTCTGTGATTTGGTCATATTCCATTTAGCTTGTTTTATTGCTGTTAATTTTACACAAGAAAATAGATTCTCTGAAACTTGTGATCACAGTAGCTGTCAAGTGGTCGAAAATGAAGAAAACCACCAGACAGTGTCAGATTTATTAAACGCTCTGGAAGTACAAAATTAATGCCGTTCTTTGTCTTTGAAAGGTTCAGTGTCCACACACTGGATTTATCCTAATGGGCAAGTGGTGGCGGGAACAATCGTCAATTAGCTATCTCTTTAGCCAGACTGCACGTTGGAACACATGTAGGGTGAGCCACCAGTGCACCTAGGCAGACCTCCAATTTGTTCATTCTGACTGCAAATGACTTAATTTAACATTTTTCTAATGAATGCATTAAGTAGAAGGGTGAAGTTTCCTTTTTTTTATTTTTTTCATAAAAAAAATCACCAGTGAAAAACCACATTAAGTAGGTTTCTCACTCCATTTGTTTTCAATCACCGCCCTTAATGCATGAATTTCTAAGGAGCCGTTACTTACTCTTCCAAGCCCTGAACGGTAGCAGTGAAATGTGGAATGGAAAGTTCTCGTGCTGTATCTATTGGGTCTCTAGCGGGTTTGAAAATATTTCATATGCATGTCATGATTATTTCTGTGCTGGATAATCTTACCTGTGGTCTTTAATTTTTTTCTTTTTTTTTTCCTTTTCTTCCCCACCTCCCCCAGCATGAATAAATTTTGCATTATCCCCTTATAAGACTTTATAGTATGCAACAGACTTGGAAAATCAAGTTATGGTTACCACGTGAACCATCTCTATTTCCCTACAAGACATAAAAACCATTTATCAAACTTATTAACAGCAATTTCACCTACTGAAGAATCCACTCCCAAATCATATGATTTGCATGTCTGTGTGTGTATGTGTGATTGCAGCATTATCATTCTTTTCCTCAAAAATACTGACCTTTCACCTGGGGTATTCTAGTCGTGTAATGAAAATATCCGTCACTTGTCTGTGGCAACGGTGTTTTCATATTTTTTATATTTGGGGGTAGATTTCAAGTTAGTTCTAAGATGTACTTTAAACAAGATTTGGTAACCGTGTCTGGCTTCGTGTTGTTCAAATTGCAGCAATTGAAACCTTAACACAAAGCCCCAATATGGAACTGAACCCCAAACTCTGCAGATGTTGACTTTCCTACTTGAACTTCATGTCCTCCTTTGTACGACAAGGAATATGCTTCGGGTCATTATGTAATTAGCTACCTAAAATATTGTATGAGCGGATGATCATACTGGCTCTGGCTTGTGTATTTTTAGAGCAACGCTGTGAATATTCTCTTTGGTCCAGAGTAGAGGATGCGTGTGGAAGTATTCCTCCTGAATTTTTTATAGGTTCTCTCCCTTTACCATTTTAGCTGCTGTCTCCCACAAAATTTGAGTCATACCTCAACTGTACGAATCCTCTTTTAATGTTCGGTTGCCCTGAAGTATGCAGTTGCGGAATATGTCTAAATGTCTCCATGGAAGCGTTGGTTTTAACAAAAGCAGTAAAATGGCTACAACTGAAAAATATTCTAAAGGTAAACAAACGTCTTTCCTTGTTGAACCCCTGCTCTGTTAAAAAGAAAGAAAAAAAAAGGAAGGAAGGA
Source organism: Galagoides demidoff (assembly GCA_963574575.1). Taxonomy (NCBI): domain Eukaryota; kingdom Metazoa; phylum Chordata; class Mammalia; order Primates; family Galagidae; genus Galagoides; species Galagoides demidoff. The sequence continues at coordinate 21,456 of CAUYQV010044052.1, read as the reverse complement.
AGGAAGGAAGATTAAGCACATTATTTGGACTCTCTTTCTTGCTGTTACGTCTAGTGAAGTCAGATGAAGGAATTTGAGGTTTTTTAGTAGTCCCTACAGAGCCCTCAGTTTGGGAAAAATATAGCTCACAACCCTGAATTACCATTGTCAAACTGTGAGTACATTTATAAGAAAGTGAGAGTGTTCATAAAATAGACAGAAAGAGAAATCACATGTGTGGAGGAGGCTTTCTGATGTCTTTGGGGACAATCTGTAATTTTCTTCTCCAGCCGTGACACAGAGGCCACCACTCTATGTGCAATAGGCACTCAGTGCATTTCTTCTGGAGACGAGTGACTGATCTTCAGTACCGTTAGCACCCCAACTCAGGACTAGGCTTACTGCCTGCACCTTACCCCACCCCCATCAGGACATCGAGGTCCTCATGTCCTGCAGCTCTATCCTGGTATTACAATGAGTCCTCAAAGCATTAATTGACATGCTGCCTTAGGGAAACAGACATCCAGCACTGGCTGTATCTTAAAGAAGATCAAGCCTTGAGCTAAACTTATGGTTGAATTTCTGGCATCAGCCTAGAGGCAATGGGTGGGCACCAGGGCTTCCCAGGTACCCAGAAGACCTATCTATGGGTCCTTCCTCCCCATCTGCACCATCCCTGGATGAGGCTCAACCAGTTTCTCCTGAAAACACTAATGAGAGCACGTCAAAATGTGGGTCGCTGGATTCTGCATTAAACCGGAGCCCAAGGCCTAGTGAGTTTGCATGGCTTTCTTTACCTTCCATGGCGCGCACTTCACAGGCAGCAAGCACGTCTTACTGCTAACATCATTGTCCATTCTCTTTTACCAGAACTGGACTGGACTTAACACTAAGGAGAATGCTTTTGATTTTTCCAGATCTGGAACATTTCCATTTGGCAGTTCTCCCTTTAGACTCGTTCAAGATTTCAGCCACCTCGACAGAGTGCTAGAAAGTGGTGTGCTTATTAGAAAACTTTCCTAATCAGAGAAGAGTGCTACTTGGCAGTCAGACTCTAATGAGGATGAAAAGCTAAATTTAATTCAATGCTAAAAGTCAGCCAACGGGGCTAACCTAACTTCTTTAAAGACCGTGAGCTTGAGCGTCCTCAAGGTTTCCGGACAGTTTCATCCAGAGTGTGCGTGCGATATTTAGTGTGAAATAGCATGGAAAGGGTTTCCTATAACACTGTTGCAGCACACATATATTCCATGAGCATTACTAAGCTAAGCACATTACTGTGTGGCTAGACAATTCTTATGGGAGCTGATGGCACCGAGATGTTATAGCAATTGCTGGCTGAAAACAGGAGGCGGGGTTGGGCATTAGAACATGTGGAAATGGAAAGAACTTCACAAATGTGTAGAAATGTGAACGATCTGTGCAATATATGGAGATAGTGAAGTAGCATGCACAAAGCTATTAGGGATGTGCTTTTTGGTATTCAGTTTATGTGCCTGGGGAAAAAAATAGGTAAAGGAAACCATTCTCCAGGCAGCAGGCAGAGTACAGCTGAGTCGCTGTGACCCTCTACCGGCATCCCCGCTCCGCGCACATCTCTCCCTCACCCTCACATGCACCATCATTTCCTCCTTTTCCTTTCCACTCCCCATTCAAACACACTTTCTTAAATGTCCTTAGTAATTTCAACTCCCACAAGAGCTTGTTTGTTGTTTATTAGACACATCCTAGGCGAGGACCCTGAGCCAACTCTACAGAAGGTACGAGAATAATTAGACTCCTGTCTCTTAGCCCCTAGTGGGGATTAGACAAAGATTTAAAATATATAAAACACGTGGACGGCCATAGTGAGGCAAAGAGGAAGGGAAGGGCACAGCACTGAGCGGATTCCAAGGTGGGAAAGACTGCTTTCTGCAGGAGGCTTCAGGGAATAGCATGTGCTTGGGGCAAAACATGTCTGACCTCATCCATTTCTCTCCAGCCTCGTGACCCCCACCTAGACTAGTCCACTGTCACCTCTCACCTGCATACTTCTACAACAACCTCTATTCCGTCTTCTACAGAAAAGCCAGAGTTGTTTTCTGAAAATTTAAATTAGATCACATCACTTCCCGGCTTAGACTCTCAAAACTCCTACTGTCAGCTCATTTCACAAGGAGCCAATGCCAAGGCCTTCCCGGGTCCAGTCGGGCCTGGAGGATCTCAGCAGTCTTGCCTTCCCTGGCCACTGTACCTCGTGAGCCTCGGGCTCCAGCCACATGCACTTTCCTTCTGTCCCTTGAGTTCATGACATTCATGCTCCTTTGGGCTTTGGAAATAGCTGTTTTTCTCACCCTGGAATGTTCCTTATGGATGTGCTTCTGAATGTTTCCTTCTTTTAATTCAGACTGTAGCTTAAAAGAAAGTCTTGACTTCTCAATCTAAAGTAGCCACCCAGTCACTGTCTTACCATCATGCTGTGTTTTAAGTCCCTGGCAGCACTTCACCAATGCGGGAGATTTTTCTCCATTGGTTTATGTGTTGTTCAGTTCCCCTGACTCCTAGAAAGTGAGGACAATGAGCCTTGTACTTCCCTATATTTCTAGGACTTAGTGGTGTTCAATAAATATTTGCTAAGTGAATATAGCAAGACTCATGAAGGGTTCCACAGGTGGAGAGTCACGCCTTCAGCTAACATGCCAGGCCCTAACTCTGGAAACCACTGTGAGCGCCCCGTGGCACAAGGTGCTCTCCACACCTTCTATCCTGTGGAGATAGGCAGACGAGATAAGTGAACCCCTTGGGGAGGTAGAGAAGATGCAGTCAGTGATCAGTGCTACAGGGGAAACAAACGGGCTGACTGGGAAGGGAGTGGCTTGAAGGGTCTGCGGGTGAGATGTCAAAGGAGGCTCCTTGGATGGGACAGAGAAGAACAGACCTAGAGACTCTGGAGGAAGCAATTAGACAGCCCTGGGCTTTTCAAAGGACAGGAGAAAATGAGAAGGAAGCTGAGTGAGCACAGTGAGAAGACGGGGAGGTAAACAGGCCAGGTCAGTGACGGGAGGGCTGCCCTGACCGTGGGGAATGGGTTGACAATTGGCCTTAATGTGTTGGCAAAGCAGTGGGCATCTTAGAACAATTGATGTGATCCTAATTATATTGTTTGTGAAAGGAGAAGAGGGAATGACAGGTGGAAGAGTAGCATGGAGTGGGGTGTGGGTAAAACTAAGGAGAAGCTTCGGGAACAATAAAAGTTTCCCTGGAGACCAGGCTGCAAGTGGGGGGGGAGCAGGCCAGTGTGTCAGCAACGGGAGAGAGCAAGGGGGTCACTGTGGCAGGGAACCCCGTGAAGAGCGGTGCCCTGGGAAGGCTAACATGGGAAGGGGTCAGCGTGGAGGAGGCGGGAGCAGCGGTCAGGAGCTATACTGTCATGGTGAGCAAGGGGTATGTGAACTGGGCCCTGGGGAGAAGGGATGCAGGGCGGCATGGTGCTGGAGGCCCGTGGTCACAAAAGAGAAGGAGGGAACAGCAATATGAGCGGCTGTAATGTCAGAACACAGCAGCGGCTTGCTCAGTGAGTCCTTTGCTCATTGAGTCACTATGCCGTTTTATGTGAGAACTCATTCAATCCTGAAAACACACTGGGAGGTTTGACTGTCATCACCCTTATTTCACAGATGGGGAGGTTACGTGACTTCCCAGAGGTGAGGAGGCAGAAAGAGGCAGAACTCGGATTTGGACCTCAGCAGCCTGGCTGCAGATCCTGTGCTCTGAATGATGGCCGTTGTCTCAGTCTTTAATGAGCTGGGAGAAGCAATTAAAAAGCCAGGGAACTAGGAGGGAAAAAAGGTAGTGATGGGAATGAGAGCAGGTTGTTTCCGGACAAGTTGAGCGTGAGCTCTTGGTTCATTTCAGGTACAAACGTGCAAAGAGGGTTGAGTATGGTTCTTGGAGTTTCCATGAGATGTCACTGCCAGAGATGTGTGTCCTCATGCAGCCAGGCCCTGTGAGGTGCTCCGGGGATCATCTGCTGAATGGATAGGGAATAATAAATGGTCACACTTGAGAAGGAATATGATAATCAAAGCACTAGGTGTAAGTAGAATCTCCCGGAGTGAAGACGAAGACAAGAAGCTGTCAGAGAACCCTAGAAAAGGCCTGTGCTCCGAGAGAAGTGACAGGGTCAGGGCGGGGAGAAGACAAGGAGGCTGAGAAGCGGGAAGGCAGCAAAGAAGAGAGACTGGCGGGGCTGGGGGTTGCTCCTCCCAGGTCCAGTCCTGCAGAGGCAGTGAGGGTGAGTGGGGTGATCTTAGCATGGAGAAGGTGCAAACCAGATTGGCATCAGGCCAGAAGAGAAATGGCAGATGCCAGAAGGAGGTAGCAGAGGGTTGTTTTTAAAAGTTTGGTGAAGGCCAGGAGCAGTGGCTCACATCTGTAATCCTAGCACTCTGGGAGGCCAAGGTGGGAGGATTGCTGGAGCTCAGGAGTTCAAGACCAGCCTGAGCAAGAGCAAGACCCCCATCTCTACTAAAAATCGAAAAATTAGCCAGTTGTGGTGGCAGGTACCTGTAGTCCCAGCTACTTGGGAGGCTGAGGAAGAGGGTCACTTAAGCCCAGGAGTCTGAAGTTGCTGGGAGCTATGACACCACGGCACTCTAGCCTGGGGCAACAGAGTGAGACTCTGTCTCAAATAAATAAATAAAATAAAAAATAAATGCTTAGTAAAAGGGGAAGGAAAAGAGAGAGAGAAGAGGGTTAGGGGCTCCTGGGCACTGACACTTCACGGTGACCTGGGATTGCTCCTGAGAGAGCAGAATGAAGAACAGCACCATGGGGGGCCCTCCCTGGAGTGTGTGTGTCTGCACCTGGGCTGACAAGGGCCCCTGTCTGCAGGACTGCAAGGATCCCTCTGGCACTCCTAGCTTCAGGGCCAGGCCCTGGCAGAACCTCTCCCAGAATGGGTACAGCGGGTGACAGCTAGTTGGATTAATTTGGTCACATCCTAATTTAGCTGAGGGTAGAAAGTCCTGACGTCATTATACTACTGATTTGGTAGGGAAGCAAGACTTATTTCTCCACTGACAAGAATTTGTGACATTCAGCAGCTGTTTTATTTTATTTTATTTTTTATAAACAGGCTCCCTCCACCCCTTCCTTCAGACTTCTCTGGCCTTACATCTGTCTTCCCAGCTGTGAGCTGCTGAATTCCAGGGTGCAAAACCAAGGGAGACAAGTGGGAGGGGCACGCACGTAATGATTATATGCTGCTTAAGTGTAAATCGCGGTTCATTGTGTGTCCAAGAGCACATGCCTTCAAATTCAAGAGTGTGCCTCCCTCTCCGCTTTTCAATATCTGCCTGTAAACCTTGATGGGATTAAGCATGTGTCTTAATAAATATTTTGTTTGCTGTATTCCCATTAATATTCATAGGGAATGGAGCACTTTGGGTTTTGTGATTTCTAATAAACATTGATGGTGTTACTAGTTTGTTCTGAGTATTCAGTCTGCTCCATCAAAATGGCAGCTCTAATTAGGTTCCTTGAATTAGCTAATGGATTTTGAGAAAGATAGCTTAGAAAGCTCTTACAGCTGTCCAAGATATTCCTGCCATGGCAGGAAGACAAAAGGCCCCTGGAAGCTACAGACTTCAGAGCTTTAGAAATGCAGCTGACAGTTAAAAAGATAAATTACATTCATATTTTTCTACTGAAAGTCCTAATACTGAATTAATGTTATTCCTGTAGTGAGCATCCATTAAGCAGCTCATTTTATTATAAGGATGCATTTTGACCATTAGCTCTTTTTCTTTAATCCCTCCCTCCCCTTTTCTCCCTCCAATTCCCTAGATATTTTGGATGCACTATTAAAAAGCATCTTTGAAGAGGAGGATTTTTTTTGCAGGTTATAAATTTAGAAACTCTCTTTGATATACAGTAAATACTCAGGTTTTTTTTTTTTAAGGCAAGCAATATATAAAGAAATAACAGTGCTTCAGTTTAAGCCTATGGCTTATATTTTATATAGAATTTGAAGGTGAAAAAAAGCTTCTAGCTAGGAGGCAGTGGGCTTGTTTACACTTGAATAAGAGATGATTTTGTTGTAGAACAGGCATTATCTCAAATAAAACATGTCGCCTCCTTTCTTCATCTTAATCTGGAATGCACAAAATAACCCAGTGCCATTCCACCTATTCTCCACCTTTACCGCCTAAGAACAAGTTCTTTTTATTTATTTTTTTTAACAAATAATAAACTACCGACATCTGGATGGCTAGGCTTCACATATTAATACCTGCAAATAGAAAAAAAAAATAGTTGCTAGTGCAATGGATAGTAACAAAGTTCATAGCAAATAGCAGAATTCAGGAAACGAAAGATAGTCCCCCAAGAGCTCCTTTTAGTTGGATATACGAGTACTCATTAATTCTGTCACTGTGCTCTGCATAACTTTTTGCTTTCAGTTTATCTACTTAGAAAAGTAATGCCTGTTACTTTTTAATCTAAAAAGTTACATTTCTCTAGTAACACAGTAAATGCCTTAGGGAAATGTTTCCCGGGTCATTAACTCTCAACTGTCCAAATTCTGTTTTCCTCATTTGAGTCTGGTCCTGCCCGCCTTTTGCCCTTTTTTTCTCCTCATTAATACCTTTACCAAACAAGGGCCTGGGCAAGGCAGAAAATGTGAAACTTACATCAATTAATTAGAGTATTATTTACAACTCTGGGAAAATACTTGTTGGGAAAGAAACCAAAGTTGTTCGTTTAAATGAGATTTTTCAAAATCATCCATGGTGTTTGTTTTGTTTTGTTTTGTTTTATGCTCTTCCTAACCTCCTATTTCTGCAAATAATTGAGAGCCGGCTAAAACACTATTGCTATTAAATCTGTTGGAACTGGGGGGAAAAATTGAGAATAGTATTTTTTCAAGATATAGATTATAGATCAGACAGCTGCTTTGCCTCAGGATGATATAAATAAAATGGAAAAGCATTGTTGTGTGAAGTACCCGCCCCCCAAAAAATAAGATACTCAGTTATCCCCACACATGAATTCATGAGGGATAAAGGGGATAATTGACATCATGTTTATTGAAAAAAAGTAGCAACTGTCACACTGTGGAAAGGCTACTGAAAGCTGGAGGAAGGCATGTTTTTTATTCATTTTCTGCTGGGGGTTATTTATAGAGTTCAATTGCCAGGAGCAGAGTGCCTCAATTTTCTTCTTTGATATTCGGAGACTCATTCATTTCTCAGATCAAGAAGACAGCTCCAAATTGCTCCATGGCAGATACTCAGGCGTCACCCTCTCCTCCCCTGAATGAGGCAATGGCTATTTATTAATTAAGATCGTGTGACTGCTTTCTCTTAAAGTGCCAGTGAAAATAAAAGTCTTTGTCAACCCATAATGGGTTGGTTTCATTTGTTTTGTTTTGTTTGTTTTAACTTTTCACCCTCTGATTTGGCAGCCAGGGCCCTGCTCCTAATGAGAAATGTATCATTATGTTAATGATGCATCCTGCTTCATCACCAGTTAATGTTACTAGTTAAGCAAGAGTTCTGGTTATGGAAAATGTTCAGTTTTCAAACTGAGAGAAAGTTTCAGTGTCCCATTGCCTTGCTGTACTGTGGCCCTCAGGCACAGTATCCAACAAGTAGGGAAATGAAAATAGAAGGTGACTTTTGCCAGGGATTTAGTCAACCCTTTAGCTAGAACTATATGCACGCACAAGAAATCATCAAATACACAGATGGAAGTCAAGCCCCTAGAGGTCAACCGCATTCTCCATAAGTTATGATATGTGGGGTCAGAGAGAGTCGGGGCATCCCAGAGGCTATCTGGATAGAAAGCCTGACTCTGATGATGTGCTGTCCTATTTGAAATGCCCCAAAGAGCCCACATCATTGCTTGCTGGTGTTTGGCCCTTCCAGCATATTTACAGTTTCCCCACACTCTCCCCACATCCCTCCAGGCCTATGTGCTCAAAGAACGTTCTTTCCACCTGCCATGACCAATGCCCCCTCCCTGTCCTATCTCCTTTCCTCTCTGAGACCTCTCCTGACCTCCCGAAGCAAGTTAATTACCCTCTCCTGTGAGCTACCGCAGGACTTCATTATAACTCATACTTCCTCATGATAATTGCCACATCATACTGTCATTATTTATTTATATCTCCACCCCCTCCCCACTAGACTGTGAAATCCCTGAGGGTCAGATCTGGGTCTTAATCACCTTTCTTACATCCCCCAGGCCAGGGGACACAGCACTATTTAAGAATAAGTAAAGTTTAAATACATGTATATATCAGAAAACGTGTAGAGGGTTCTTAGAGAGCTTGTATAAAAGCAGTTGATGACCTAAGTCTGAGATTAGTTGATTTTTTCTACTCTGAAGAGAAAGTTTGCATTCTCTTAGAAAGGATTTATTGAGAATCTGAACATCTTTTTTTTTTCTTTGAGACGGAGCCTCAAGCTATCTCCCTGGGTAGAGTGCCATGGCATCACAGCTCACAGCAACCTCCAACTCCTGGGCTTAAGCGAGACTCCTGCCTCAGCCTCCCAAGTAGCTGGGACCATAGGCGCCCGCCCCAACGCCCGGCTATTTTTTGGTTGCAGCCATCATTGTTATTTGGTAGGCTGGACTGGATTTGAACCCGCCACCTTAGGTGTATATGGCTGGCACCTTAGCCACTTGAGTCACAGGCACCATGCCAATTTCTTTTTTTTGAGGCAGAGTCTCACTTTGTTGCCCAGACTGGGGTGCCATGGTGTCATAGCTCACAGCAACCTCAAACTCCTGGATTCTGGTGACTCTTCTGCCTCAGCCCCCCAAGTAGCTGCGACTACAAGTACCTGCTGCAACACTCAGCTAGTTTTTCTATTTTTAGTAGAGAACAGGGTCTCACTCTTGCTCAGGCTGGTCTCAAACACAAGCTCAAGTAATCCACCCACCTCAGCCCCCCACAGTGCTGGGATTACAGGCTGAGCCACTGCACCTGGCCTAGCTTTTCTTTCTTTCCTTTTTTTTCAGACAGAGTCTCATTCTGTCACCCTTGCTAGAGTGCTGTGGTATCATCATAGCTCACAGCAACCTCAAACTCTTGGGTTCAAGTGATCCTCTTGCCTCAGCCTCCCACCACAATGCTCAGCTAATTTTTCTATTTTTAGTAGAGATGGAATTTCACTGTTGCTCAGGCTGGTCTTGAAATCCTGGGCTCAAGGGATCCTCCCAGATTGCTGGGATTACAGGCCTGAGCCCCTGTGTCTGGTCTGAGAACCTGCAAGCATTTCCTCTCTCTGGCTGCACTACCATCAAACATTTTCTCTTGGCTTCAAGGCCATAGGTAATCTTGTCCCAGTCGTGGTCTTCAACCTCACTCACCTTCTGTTTCCTTTGCTCCCTAACATACCCAGTTAACTCCAGTCAGGATCCTCTATGTCACCGACAGATCCTGTGACATCCTCTTTCCATTGATCCTTCAGATTAGCATTTAACAAGCTTAATTCTCTTCAATTTAAAAAAAAAAAAAACCTGGAAGGCCAGGTACAGTGGCTCATGCCTGTAATCCTGGCAGTCTGGGAGGCTGGGGCAGGTGGATTGCCTGAGCTCACAGGTTGGAGACCAGCCTAAACCAGAGCAAGATCCCATCTCTAAAAACAGCTGGGTGTTGTGGCGGGTACCTGTTATCTCAGCTACTTAGGAGGCTGAGGAAGGAGAATCACTTGAGCCCAAGAGTTTAAGGTTGCTGTGAGCTATGATAAGACAGCACTCTACTGAGGGTGACAAAATGAGACTCCATCTCAAAAAGAAAAAGAATTTGGAATCTGCATCTTCTTTTAATTAATACATACCTAATTTATCTCTTTCCCACTCACAATGAAATCCTCCAAAACTTGAGCAATGCCCATAGCTCAGTGGGTAGGGCGCTGGTCACATGCACGGAGTCTGGCAGGTTCAAACCCAGCCTGGGCCAGCTGAACAACAATGACAACTGCAACAACAAAAAAAATAGCTGGGTGCTGTCAGGGCACCTGTGGTCCCAGCTACTTGGGAGGCTGAGGCGAGAGAATCGCTTAAGCCCAAGAGGTTGAGGCTGCTGTGAGCTGTGATGCCACAGCACTCTACCCAGGGTGACAGCTTGAGGCTCTGTCTCAAAAAAAAAAAAAAAGAAAAAAAGAAAGAAAAAGAACTCCTCCAACAATCTGGCTTCATCGGTTGTCTTCATTTCTTTCCTTTTCACTTACTGCTCTACCCACCCCCAGTATTTGATCAAAGCAGTCTGCTGAGTCACCAGTGACCTCCACGTGGCCCATGCAAGGGACATCTTCCATCCTCTCAGCAGGGCTGGCACAACCACTGCCTTTGGGAAAACCCCTCTGATCCACACTTACATCCACAGCCACCCACTCGCCACCTCCTTTGCTGCCCCTCCCCTTTTCTCTCCACTCTCTGCATGCTAGAATTCTTCAGACCTAGGTCCCAGGCCTTTTTTCTTCTTTTAATTACGAATATTTTCTGGGTGATTTTACTCATTCCCATGATTTTAAATACCATCTGTATACTGATGACTCCCAGATTAACTCTTCTTGTATGGACCTCTCCCCTAAGCAACAGATCTGAATATCAAGCTACTTATGTACAAGCATGTGCATATAACAGAATTATCACAAAATACAACTCAAACTAGACGCCAGGGGGAAGAGAAGGCTGAGAAAGAACGCACAAGATGTGTGAAAGCCCCGGAATGCAGAGAGCTGTGGCAGGGAGGGGAGTCGCGAGGAAGAAGGCTGATTTACACAAGGCACTGAAGAAACGTCTCACTGACAGGTCTGAGATTCAAGGTGACATAATCCACGAAAACAAGGCCCGAATCCTATGAGAAAAGAATAAAGGTAACACCCCCCTCCACCCCCAAAAAAAAGCTCTCAAAAATTTTAAATATGCTTGCTAAATAAAAAATTTAATAGAAGGGACAGAACGCAAAATCAAGGAATGCTACCAAAAATGTTGAACAAAACAAAAAAAGAGATGGAAATAAGATTCAAAACTCAAGGATGGCTGGGTGCAGTGGGTCACACTATGATCCTAGCACTCTGAAGGCCAATGCAAGAGGGTCGCTTGAGGTCAGAGTTCAAGACCACCCTGACCCCCATCTCTACAAAAAAATAGAAAAATTAACCTGGCGTGGTGGTGTGTGACTGTAGTCCTAGCTACTCAGGAGGCTAAGATGGGAAGATTTCTTAAGGTCAGGAGTTTGAGGTTGTGATGAGCTATGATGATGCCATAGCATTTTACCTGGGGTATGGAGATGCCATCTTAAAACCATACACACACACACACACCCAGGAGATCAAACAATCAATTAACAGAATTTACAAAAATACATTCCAGTGTAAACAGTGGAATGTATTCCCCAAAGTTGAAGAACATGAGTTTCTAAAATTAATGTCAAGCAAAATGAATTGTAAAAATTCCATACGGAGATACATATTTTATAAAGTTTCAGAACACCCCAAAATGCCTAAGCTTAGGGGAGGGGTGCAGGCTGAGAATGAGACCAGGCCTGAAGTCTGGAAGGCAACAAAGCAAACATCTTCAAAGTCCAGAGGGAAAATAATTTTCAACCTAGAATTCTACCCCCATCCAAACTATAAATCAAACACTGAGGTAGAAGGCACATTTTACAGGATGCAATGGCTGCAAAAATTAAACTGCAATGCCCTTTCTACGGGAGAAATCTGAGGCTATGCTCCAACAAAACAAGGGAATAACAAAGAGGAAGAGGACAAGTGACCCAGGAAGCTGATCAGTCGGGGGGCGTCTCGAGATGGTACCCGTGGAGCGAGTGTGGGAAAGAAGTCTAGACTGGCTCAAGAGGACAGTGTCACAGGAGGGAAGCTGATTGGATGAAGAGTATTTTTTAAGAAGGATGTATCAACAACAGTGAAAAAACAAGAAACGTCAGAAAACAAGCTCTATTAAGACAAGTAACAAAATTGTAACCTGTGGGAGGCACACAGGCTGAATTCCTCACCGACTCAGGGTAAGGTGCCCAGTCCGGGGAATGTCTACGTGACTGTCCCCGTGTAGGGAGGTCAGCAGTGCAGGCAGCTGAGATCGTCAGCCAGTAGCTTAGGCTGGAGAAGCTGAGACATCTGCCTGAGGAGATGAGACGTGCTCTCCCCCCAGCTCCTGTTTGCACCATTATCTGCCGCTTCAGATGTTCCATGACCCTGTGTCCCTCTTTGCCCTCTGCCTTCCTGGGGGCTGTAATCCCCTCTCTCATCCTCACCCTTGCGTGCTGACTGCTGTGCGTCCTTGCGCGGATACTCTGTTATGTACCCAGTAAACAGACTCCTGGGAAGAGGACAGCTCTATATTGCTTCTGCTGGCACAAGAAACAGCGTATTCCCTTACAGGCTTCTAGTTTATGTACTAAGTTTGGTGAAAGTTTCATGATTTCTCCGGCACCATCTCCTTTGCTAAACACGGTCCCAGGGTGGGGTGTACTAGATGCCCAACAGTAACACATGACTTCATCCTACTCAGAATAATAGATATGTGGTCATAATAACATCAGTATTATTTAAATTGACCTATATACCAAGCATGCAAGACTATTTTCTTTCTTTCTTTTTTAATTAGAAACAGAGTCTCACTTTGTCACCCGCGGTAAGAGTGCCGGGGCATCACAGCTAACAGCAACCTCCATCTCTTGGGTGTAGGTGATTCTCTTGCCTCAGCCTCCCAAGTAGCTGGGACTACAGGTGCCCACCACAATGCCCAGCTATTTTTTTTTGTTTCAGTTTGGCTATGGTTGGGTTTGAACCTACCACCCTCGTATATGGGGCTGGCGCCCTACTCACTGAGCCACAGGTGCTGCCTGCAAGACTATTTTCTAGAATACTGTCATACCTGCCACCAAAAAAGGTAAAGTATAGATGAAAGCAATTAGGAGGCAGAGAGAGTGGCAATAATACCCACTCTCCCTTTACAAACGGAGAGTCCAGACACTGTAAATAGTTGACAAAATGAGGAATAAAGATGAAATACGTTATTAAAATAAAAGCAAAAAAACAATAAAATCAAAAACTAAAAAAAAATTAAATGCAAAGAGAATAAGAAACCACAGACTGGGAAAGAAAGTATTTGCAAAAAATACATCTGATAAAGGACTATTATCCAAATACAAATAACTCTTACAACTCAAAGACAGTCAAGGGCAGGGGCAGTGGCTCACACCTATAATCCCAGCATTCTGGGAAGCTGAGGTGGGTGAATTGTTTGAGCTCAGGAATTCATGACCAGCCTGAACGCAGTAGAACTGCGCTCTGTTCTACTAAAAACAGAAAAACTAGCCTAGTACAGAGGCACAGGCCTGTAGTCACAGCTACTCAAGTCTAAAAGTTTGAGGTTGCTGTGAGCCACGAAGACGCCATAGCACTCTACCAAAGGTGACAGAGTGAGACTCTGTCTCAAAGTAATAATAATAATAACAAAAATAAATAAAGGCAAAAGATCTGAATAGATACCTCATCAAAGAAGATATACAGATGGAAAATCAGCCTGTGAAAAGATGCCCCAAATCGTATGTCTCTCACGTTCTACAGCCCGTGGGGATGTGGAACACGAACTCTTACTGCTGGTGGGAACGCGGCAGGGCACGGTCACTGCGGATGACAGCCTGGTGGTTTCTTACAAAACTGAACATACTTACACTGTATGAACCAACTATAGTGCTCTTTGGTATTTAACCAAATGAGTTGAAAACATGCGTCCACACAAAACCCTGTTTGTAGCAGCTTTACACAAAATTGCCAAAACTTGAAATCAACAACTATGGTACACCCAGATAATGGAATATCATTTAACCTTAAAAAGACAGGAGCTGTCATGCCATGAAAAGACCAGGAGGAACCTTACTAAGTGAAAGAAGCCCAACGGAGAAGGAGAAGGCCACATATGGTATGATTCTAAAAGGCAAAACTATGGAGATGTCAAAAAAAAAATCAGTGGTTTCCAGGGCTTGGGAGGAGGAAGGGAAGCACAGGCAGAAGCACAGAGTGAGACAGCTCCCCGTGATCCTCCAGGGGTGGGCAAGAGAGCTCCCTGCAATCCTCCAGGGGTGGGCGAGACAGCTCCCCATGATCCTCCACGGGTGGGCACCAGTCACTATCCATCTGCATAGGAGGCGCCACTAAATACTGAACCTTGGAGTGAACACCAGACAATGTGCACTCACTGGCTGTGACCCATGTGCCACCTGGTGGGGGATGCTGATAATTAAGTGGGGCTGTATTTGGGGACGGGAGCACGGGCAGAGGAACTCTGTACTTTTTGCTCCATTTTGCTGTGTCTGAAGCTGTGCTAAAAAATAAAGAACATTTTTTTAACTCAGTGCAAGTGCAGTGAGATGGTTAATCTCTGAAAAGAGGGCCAAAAAGCTGGAAGGCCAGCACAGCAGCAGCCTTGCGTGTCACAAGCCCTGGCCTTGGTTCATTTTTAATATCTGTATATATACTTGGATTTGAAAAATTAAGAAAAAGAAATGTGAATGTTTGTGAATACAGTATAGAAACAGGCAGTTAGTAATCTGCTGGTTTCACAAGCAGCACTGATCCTTTGGACTTAGAACAAATGAGATAAAAGAAATTTCCACTGTGAGGCAATTCAGCACGGCCACAAGGATCTACATTATCAAGTCTCAGGGCCCCACCCTCTCTGCGTAGAAAGTAATTTTTTCCATAGCTGGACTGCCCTTTGGGTACTCTCCACAGAGTGCTTTCTAGAGACTCAAACGCATGTCATATTAAAGTTTATAGAAATTCTCTTTGCAAATCAGACAGGAAAACACAGAAGAATCCTACACTCGTTGTGCTTCCTTTGTATAAAACAAGCAGCAGTGTCAATGTTTAGAGATATTTCTTGTAAAGATAAACATTTTCCAACTCATCTTCATTTCACTTTCTTTGCAGAAGGCAACATTAATTTTACTCACACTCCACTTGCTCAGCCATTGGGGTTAGAATTCAAAATGCTCGTAAATCTACTCCTCCTTTTTCCTCAACACTCATGCTGCCTGTCCTACAGCCACTATGAACAGCGTTCCAGAAACAGGGGGACAATAAAGCTTTTGAACAAAAGACCCCTAACACTCAGAAGGGGTTCAGGCCTGGAGAGGGCACAGTGACAGCTCTGTGCTGGGTTCTAGGCGAGATAGAGCAGGAGACAAAGCTGCAGTGTTTATGAGAAGAGATACTGGTGTGGCCTGATAGCTTCTTGCAGGCAACCCACACAGCCAGCTGCCATTAGTCACCTCCAGAAGCCAGAATGTAAACTGGCTCTGGAAGGGCAGCTCTGAACATGCCATCGGAAACATGCAAAGCAGGGAGGGATGTCTAATTTCCACTGAAACTGAAGTGGCCCAAGGAACGCTAGGTCCCAGAATTTGCTCTGCACACGGCGTTAGCTTCCCTGCCCATTGTGTGGGCCAAATGAAATCCTCATTGCCTAACTCAAGAGCTTGGCACCTCTCAACAGAAATCTCCCAGCATTGTGGGAAAATAAATCCTGTGGTCTCCAGGCAGCAAACACTAAGAATGAGGAGGAGCTGGAGGCGGTGGGGCTTCAGTGAATCAAAAGATCTGCCACTCCATGCACAGCCTTTCTTCCAGGAGGGATGGGAAAAGCTCCACTTCCAGCGTTGTGAAGCTTACTGCAAGTTAGAGATGCCCAGTGTAGATCACTATTGAGCTCTTGCTGCCTAAGCTTACACACCTGGCTCAGCTATAGCTCCAGCTAACACAGACCACTGAGAAACTTCCAGGTCCCACCAGCCACCAGCAAAATATATTAACTTCATCTGAATTTGCAATTGAAGAAATTAGAGAACTAGATGGACGGGGCATGGTAGATACCATTTATTTTTATTAACATCATGTTTTTGGTTTTTGTTTTTTTTTTTTTGTGGGGGTGGCTTGTTTTTGGAAACCACTCATGGGTCAAAACATACAAAGAATTGTATGGAGGGTGGCACCTGTGGCTCAAGGAGTAGGGTGCTGGCCCCATATGCTGGAGGTGGTGGGTTCAAATGCAGCCCTGGCCAAAAACTGCAAAAAGAAAAAAAGAATTGTATGGAATCATCGTAGTCTTTGAATCAGAGTTTACTATGTAGCAAATAATAAATAGCCTTTGTATTTGCCTAGAGCTTTGAGTTTTGAAGCATTTTCACTCAAATTTGAGGCTCACAAATATCAGTTGGTAAAAGTATGGCCATTTTATAGATTCAGAAACTGAGGGCCTGAGAGACTTCATGATTTGTCCAAGGGCCGCGTGGTAAGTCAGTCTTCTGACACTCAGGAGAGCATAAAATCATGTTATTTCAGAACAGGAAGAAACAGGGAAATCATGTAGCTTAATTTTTCCACACAAAGGAGCATCGATAACATCCAACTTCTGTTCTGTTTACTGAATTCTCATGTTCTGATTACCACTGAGTTTCTTCGGTGAAGAGTCCCAGCATTAGACAAGCCCTTTCACAGCTGAGCAGCTCAGATGGCTGGACAATCTTTCCACACATGAGGCTGAATTCCACCTTCCTTAACATGGCACACAGCGCTTACAGTTTTGAAACAATTTGGAATCACGAGGAACAAATTCATTGGCATCTGAATCTCTGAGGGCAGCCTGGTTTAAATCTTCACTCAAAACAGTTCTTCCCACCAGGTCTTGTAGAACCAGGGCCCACTCACTGGATGATCTTTACATTTATTTACCAAAGTCCCTCTAAACATTATCCAGAATCTCAAAAGCACTGCAGATGTGGCATCTATGAGTTAGGAATCGTATGGTTATTAAAAAAAAAAAAAACCCACTCAAGGTTACAACAATAAAGAGAGTAGTTTTTGGCTTGCATGACTGAAAGTCTAGGATCGGGTCCAACTCTAGGTATGGTTCAATCAAACGATGTTCTCAGGGTCAACCTCTCTCCATCTGTTGCTCTGTCTTCCTCCACAGGTCACCTTGTCAATAGCTGCCTGCCCTGTGGGCAGCACGATGGCTTCACAAGTGCACACCATCAAATGCAAGGGAGAGCGGGGATTCCTTCCCTGGACCCCAGCAACCCTCTCCTCTCATTCTGATTGGGTCTGTGCTGTCCTCAACTCACCAAGGCCATGGTGATGTGCTGATGCACCAAAAGTGGAAAGATGGTGAATTATCTGAGCGAAGTTCCTCACAGAAGAGGGAAGCAGATGCTGGGACATCAATGAAAAAGGGTTAAGATACGGTCTGACCAGTGTAGCAGCTCCCTGGTGCGACACACTTACAGGTTGTGCCCAAATGCTCCAAAACTCAAAAATTTTGAGCGCTGATGTGATTCTCAAAGGAAATGTTTATTGAAATACTAATATTTCAGATTCTGTACTTCTATATTAAGGATGCTCAACAAGTACAATGCAAATAATATTCCAAAATACATAAAAATATAAAAACTAAAATCTGAAGTCCCACACATCTCAGATATGGGCTACTCAACCTGGACAGAAAGATAGCAACAGAAAATACTAAGTACGCCAGGTGAGAACAGACCAAAAAAGCTTCAAATCCCACAGCGGGGTAAGGTAACAAAAACAAAAATCAGGACCAGGGGTGTCCAACCTTCTTTCTTTCTCTTTATTTCTTTTTTTGTTTTTTAGACAAAGTTTCAGTCTGTCGCCCAGGCTAGAATGCCCTGGCATCAGCCTAGCTCACAGCAACCTCAAACTGCTGGTTTCCAGTGATCCTCCTGCCTCAGCCTCCCGAGTAGCTAGGACTACAGGCACCCACCATGATGGCTAATTTTTCTACTTTAGTAGAGACAGGGTCTCACTCTTGTTCAGGCTGCTCTTGAACTCTTGAGCTCAAGGGATCTTCCCACCTCTGCCTCCTAGAGTGCTAGAATTATAGGTATGAGCCACCACATCCTGCCTGTATCTGGCCTTTTATTCTCTCTGCCACACATTGGAAGAATAAGGGTTGTCTTGAGTCCCACATTAAATACATAAACGGTAAGGAAAGCTGATTAGCAAAAAAACAGATCTGTACGTACTTTTCCTGATACCCAATACCACATAAGCCAGAAGAGTTCTCACAAAATCAGCATGCGTCCCATGGGCTGCAGGTTGGACACTTCTGAATTAAAAACCATTTAACATACATTTAGCATCCATGAGACACGATGCAGGGATGCCCTGCTTTCCTGTGCTTTGCAGCTAGTGTATTTTTTACAAATTGAAGGTTTGTGGCAACCCTGAATCAAGCAAGCAAATCCATCGGTGCCACTTCTCCAACAGCAGATACTCAAATCCTTAGCGTTTTTTAGCAACAAATTATTTTTTTAATTAATGCAAATTAATCAAATTTTTGTTGTCGTTTGAGGTTTTAGGGAGACAGGATCTCGCTCTGTCACCCCACCTAGAGTGCAATGGTATTGTCATAGGTCAATGCAAACTCAAATGCTTGAGCTCAAGCGATCCTCCTGCCTCAGTCCCCAACAGCACTATAGATACAAGCTCCTGTGCCCAGCTCAGCTAATTTTTCTATTTTTAGTAGAGAAAGGGTCTTGCTCTTGCTCAGGCTAGTCTTAAACTCCTGCCCTCAAGTGATCCTCCTGCCTCAGCCTCCCAGAGTACTGGGATTACAGGCATGAGCTGCTTGTTTAGACATAATGCTATTATGTACTTCACAGACTACAGTACATAGTATAGTATAAATGTACATTTTGTTTGCCCTGAGGAACCTGAACAGTGGCTTCCTTGTAATACTTCCTTTATTGTGGTAGGCTAGGACCAAACCCACAATGCCTCTAAGATGTAACTGTACTAAAATGCAGTGTCAAATGAAAAAACAAAACAGGACACCACATTTTCAGACAACCATGGGCTAGGCACTGGGGCTCACGCCTGTAATCCCAGCACTCTGGGAGACCAAGAGAGGAGGATACTTGAGGTTAAGAGTTTGAGACCAGCCTGAGCAAGAGTGAGATCTCATCTCTACTAAAATAGAAAAATTAGCCAGCTGTGATAGCGGGCATCTGTAGTTCCAGCTTCTCAGGAGGCTGAGGCAGGAGATTACTTGACCCCAGGAGTTTGAGGTTATAGTGAGCTATGATGATGCCACTGCACTCTAGCTGGGGTAATGGAGGAAAACTCTATCTCAAAAAAAAAAAAAAAAAAGAAGACTGGTATAACTGCCAGCAGGCAAGCATTTCTGCTTCATGAGATGTGTATAGGTGCAACAAACAGTGGCAGGTGGCTCTGTAAAGGCCCTTCTAACAAGAGAGAAGGGCCTTCATCATCAGAGCCACAGCTGTTCATGAAACCCCAGCCTCAGTGGGCAGATGGTAACCTCTGCCCTGTCCTACCACCCTCAGAAGCCCTCGGCCTGCACAGAACCAGATGCAGATTCCTCGGTGGGGGAAGTGGCGAGGTGACGCTGTAGAAGGGCAGGTGGGACGGGGCAGAGTGGCAGCCACCCTGGAAAATGTCATCCATGTCACCTCAGGGTGCCAGCGAGACAGATTTTTGTCTCATAAAACCATTCCCTGAGCACCTCTACCTTCCAAACTGAAGTCTGCATCACTGAAATGCCTGGACATGGGAGCCTGGGTGAATTCCACCAACACTCAGCCAACTCTAAAGACGGTGTGAAGACAGTATATACAAGACTCTAGACGCTTCCCACGTCCTGGGGCCAGCTGGTCCCTTTTCTTCGCGCCAGTGAAAAGGAGACAGGCAAGATTAAGAAATATTTTGTTGCTTCACTATGTTCTTCAAAATCAAGCTCTAAGATGAATGAGAGTATGTCCAGTGCTTCACAGCAGAAAGAACACAATGACCTATTCTCTGCCCTTGACTTAACTTTAATATTTTAAATTTTAATTTTAACAAAACCAGACTTCTCTGACACAGAACTTACAACTTACTCTGTACTTAATACTTTGCACACACTGACTTGTTTGAAACCTTATGCAGTAGGAACTGTTTTACACATATTTTAAGGTAGAGGAAACCAAGGCATAGCTGGATCAAGTAACTTGCTCAGGGTTACAAAGCTGGACCTAGGATTTGAACCTAGGGAAAATGGGCTTCAAAGTCCACACTCCTAATGGCTAACTGCTCCCCTCCCCCACATGTAGAAAACTAAATGCTCTTTCTAAAAGCGCAACAGTGAGCCACACCCTCTGCTCTCCAGGGATGATCAGTATGGACAGCCTGGGAAGATGCGCTCAGCACGACTCCATGTCGACATGAGCCTGGTGACCCTTGCCTGGACCCAGTACACACGGGACAGAAAGCTGCACACATGTTCCTTTGTGATCACAAAATGTCACTTTAGAACACATCCCAGTCATAGTCTTCCAGGACAATGAGACAGATCTAACTTGGTCTTCTTAGCAATATATATTTTGTAAGAATGACATACAGTCAGCCCTCCGTATCTGTGGCTTCCCCATCTGTGGATTCAACCAACCATGGCTCAAAAATATTTGGGGGAAAGAAAGGATTGTTGTGTCTGTACCAAACATATACAGACTTTTTTCCATTGTCGTCATTTCCTAAACAATACAGTATAATAATGATTTATGCAGCATTTCTATTGTATAAGGTGGCATAAGTAATCAAGAGATGATTTAAAAGACACAGGAGGATGTGAGTGGGTTATATGCACATACTACATCATTCTACAAGTGTACCTACACGGATATCAGGGACGTGGCCACGGTGGATTTGGCGTCTGTGGGGGTTGGGAGTCCTGGAACCAATCACCCAAAGATACTGAGCGACAACTATTCTACAATTTATTGAACCAATTCCTACTGAGGGACATTCAGATTGTTCCTAGGTCTGGGTCACTATAAAAAACAAAATACTAGAATTAGCAAGCTTTTCCAGCATTCAATACATATGTATAAACTTATGCTGTTACATATAGAGAACAGAATTCCTAGATTCTAGGAAATGCCAGATTGCTTTCCCAAAAAAGATACTATCAGGGGGCATAGTGGCATGTGCCTGTAGTCCTAGTGACTGGAGAGGCTAAGGCAGGAGGACTGCTTGAGCCCAGGAGTTCAAGACTGCAGTGAGCTGTGACTGCCCCACTGCACTCCAGCCTGGGCAAAAGAGTGAGACATAGTCTCTTAAAAAGGAAAAGTCAGCTGGGCATGGTGGCTATCACCTATAATCTCAGCACTTTGGGAAGGTGAGCAGGAACTTGAGGCCAGGAGTTTAAGACCAGACTGAGAGGCTCGGCACTTGTGGCTCAAGTGGCTAAGGCGCCAGCCACATACACCTAAGGTGGCGGGTTCGATTCCAGCCCAGGTCCGCCAAAACAACAATGACCGGGCTCAGCGCCTGTGGCTCAATCGGCTAAGGCGCCAGCCATGTACACCTAAGGTGGCGGGTTCGAATCCCCAGCCCGGGCCCGCCAAACAACAATGATGGCTGCAACCAAAAAATGGCC
>CAUYQV010044051.1:0-29035 GCA_963574575.1 Galagoides demidoff | reverse complement strand
TAATTACTAATAATATGGATATTTATTGGGAAAAGAAGAAATAGAAGCTTAAGGAACACATTGATGCTTGTACCAAACAGATGAGGGAAGATTTTAGGCAACTTAAGGATGAAAATTTTGTGATTACCTTAACATTCATGTGGAAAGAAAAAAAAAATCGTTAAGAAAGATCTTCAGTGTAATTGGTTCTCCTCAGTGACAGGAGAAAAGAAAGAGAATTTGAAAAATACACGAGAGACAAATCCATCACAACCAAAGCTGACTTCAGGACACTTCTGAAAGACCAAATTTATAACATATTTCATTTAGTGAAAGGTTGTGGAAGATGCTGGGATTGGCAAACTGAAGTTGACTTCATCAACAGAGCTAAGAAGCTAATCTAAGAATCTATCCTGCACCTGAAAGATGTAGACAGAACTTTGCAGAATGATAAATGGTATCCAGGACTGGACTATGTGCCAGAAGAGAGGCAGAAATGGATGGTGGCATAAGCTGATGACTTAGATTACCAGGGTCCACCCCCACCTCCCAGAGCCTACCAGATTAATGCTGAATACTTTTCCATGAGGGTAGTCCTCTAATTCAAAATGCTTGGATGAGCCAATTTTCAGATTTTTAAAAAATTATTTTTATTAAGTCATAACTTTGCATTTATGGGGTTCAGGGTACTGCTTCAATGTGAAATGCTTACATTGAACTAAGTAACACATCAATCACCATTATATTCATTTCTTAATAGTTTTGAAATGTACCATTGCATCATGCACATTAGTCGAGGTCCCCCCAAATACCCTCCCTCCTCCCATGTCCCTCCTCCCCTCCCCTTTTCTCTTCCTGTCTACTTTCTGGACTATAGTTAATGTTTTGCTATTCATATGAGTGTGTAGGTGGTTATATATTGATTTCATAGTAATATTGAGTACATTGGATACTTTTTTTCCATTCTTGAGATACTTTACTAAGAAGAATATGTTCCAGCTCCATCCAGGTTAACATAAAAGATGTGAAGTCTCCATATTTTTATGGTTGCATAGTATTCCATGGTGTACATATATCACAATTTGTTGATCCATTCATAGGTCGATGGGCACTTGTGCTGTTTCCATGTCTTGGCTATTATTAATTGGGCTGCAGTAAACATTCTGGTGCAAATGTAAAAAAAAAAAATGTATAGTGATAGCTAACTCAAAATAAAATCAAATAGTAAAAAAAGATTCTATAGCATTTGAATTTACAACCCCGATTTAATAGTGCTGTGAGCAAAACGGAGCCTCCACAGTTGACCACCTCCTTAAGTTGACCTAATTTTCAGAGACAGGACATGTACCACGGTAGTTCCTTATTTTGACCACCTCTATATGTTGACCTGTTGGTTATAGTCCACTGGGTGGTCAACTTACTTATATATGTATGTCTGTTTGTATATACGAGATGTAACAGTTAAGTTCATGAACTCATCCTAGAAAAAGTGCTCCGTACCTCACTGCCCAATATCACTAAGCTCACCTTTGAAGTCCCCCCCCTTTGGAAGCTCTGCACCAATGCCAGCGCCTGGCTCACCTTTCAAAGCAATTTTGGATCTCTTTTTCTGGAATGGCCATCCCAGCTGTTGTCATATTACCCTTGATGTCCCGAATATCATAAAAATGTCTTCTTTTCAATATTTTTTTTATCATTGGGTAAATAAAAAAGTCATTGGGGGCAGACAGGTAAGTAAGGAAGGTGTTCCAATTCAGTCATTTGTTATTGTCTAAAAACTCCCTCATAGACAGTCTTCATTGGGGAACTGCTTGGGACCATTTTTGCATACACCTTATGCCAAGATTTTCAGTTAAGATTTTCCTGTTTCTTGGGTGGTGCCTGTGGCTCAAAGGAGTTTGGCACTGGCCCCATATGCCGGAGGTGGTGGGTTCAAACCCAGACCTGGCCAAAAACTGCAAAAAAAAAAAAGATTTTCCTTTTTCTCTATTGATATGTACAATCGATCTGCTATGCTTCTCACCGTCACCCAATGTTTTTACACATGATTTGATGAATTTTTGCAATGTTTTCATCAGTTCTGCTCATTATTGGCTACCCTGACCACTCTTCATCAGTGACACTTTCTCTCCCCTCAGAAAAACATTTAATACATTTGTACACTGCCGTGTTCTTCATGGCATTATCCCCATAAACATGGACTAACATGTCCCTGATTGCACTTCACTCTTGCCAAGTCTAACAAGAAATTTATGAATGTTTACTCTAATTCAAGCTCCAACATTCTCTTGATGACATGTAAGAACACGCAACAGCAATAACGAATGCTACTCAGCTAGACACCTCCATATTTTGACACCAACACAGCTGTGAGACACTCACCAACCAAGGTTATGAACCCGGGCTGAGCTGTTTATACAGTGCTGCCAATCCAAGTGTACCATGGCAAGTTGTTGAAGTTAAACTGTCAGGCCTGTGTGTATTCACACGTGTGCACACACACAGGAAGAAAAATTCCCATGTCCCTTGCTCCGTGGACATTGTCTACAGAATGGAGCAAGTGGCTGGGCCTCAGGCACACACTGGACAGCCTACATGGGTTTTAACAAGCAGTGAGTGAGATGATGATTATAAGGTGTCCAGCCCAGGGCGAGGCCTGAACTTGTGCTCGATAAATGTTAGTTCCTATTCTCTTTCTCTTTCACATCTTACCAGAAAAGATGAGGGCTTAGCATGCTGTACAGCAGAGACTCAGGGAAGGGAAGGGAGCAAGCTCTGAAAAGCTCCCTCTGCAGCCCCACTAGAAATGATGCAGCAACTCCGCTCAGAGACATGCCTGCTCCATCTGGTGGGCACTCCTGAGAGAGCAGGGGTATTTGTCACCAGAGTATTCCCCTTTCTTCTCTCCACAGTCACCATTCTTAATATTTGTTAAATTATCGTCCGGGTTTTCTTCCTGTAAGCAAGTGTTATCTATGTAGCACAGCTGCAATCATACCCTGTATAAAGATTTTATTGTTGATGCTTTTACATCCTGAGCTTTGTTTCTTCAAAGCCTTTTCAAGTTGAGAAATAAAGAAGTCGTACAGAAAAGCATAATGCATAAACAAACGTGCAGAGATGTGTTGTAAGCACACACCTGGTGACCCCACCAGGTCAAGAAATACCACATTCCAGGGCGGTGCCTGTACCTCAAGGAGTAGGGCACCGGCCACATATACCAGAGGTGGTGGGTTCAAACCCAGCCCCGGCCAAAAACTGCAACAACAACAAAAAAGAAAAAGAAATACCACGTTCCTCACATCCTTCTCCTTCCTCCCCTCTGGCCCTAACTACTGGGCCAAATTTTGCAGTATTCAGTTGTCTTTCATTATCATTTTACCACCTAATTGCAGCATAGCGTGGGGGGTGGGTGCCTGTATCTGAGGTCTATCTAAATGAAGCCTTACACCTCCTTTAAAGCTTACTCGTTCCATTTTGTGTCTGTCTTCTCTTACTGTAATCAAGAACCATCCTGAACTGTCCATCTAAAATCTTTTCATGGTCATCGTTATATAGAATTGCCCTGAATCATCATAATAGTGCATTTCTGTCAGCTGCAGGGTGGACCTGGGGTCGGCCCCCTCTGGGGCTACCGTGAGTAGCGCCACCACAAACTTGGCAGGCACCTGCTAGGTGCCTCTGTGTGTTTCTGTCGGGTGGATTCCTGGGAGCACAGCGGCCTTTGGGGCGTGCCCATCTGCAGCCTTGCTAGATACTGTCAAATTATTTTCTCAACGTGACTGTGTCATTTACACTCTCTCGTTAGAGGTTGACTTTACTCTATATTCTCACAAATATATGGTGGTTCCTGGCAGCCTTCTTAGTTTTGGCCATTCTACTAGGCGTGTAGAGTCACTCACTGTGATCTGAACTTGCATTACCCTGATGTCCACAGAGGCTGAGCAACCTTTGATGTGCTTATTGGCATTCTGGACACTCTCGCCAACCTAAAACAATCAAAAAGGTCAGAATCTAGTTTCAAGGGAGTTTAAGCCCAAAGCGGGTTGAGGACTCCTGCCAGGGACACTCTTCCAAGTTGTCTTGGGGAGTGTTCCAGAAAACAAAAGAGGGTCTTAAGGAAAGAAAAAGGACAAATCAGGAGATGCAGTGATTTCAGACGGTGTTTGTCAGGAGTTCTCATTGGTTTACATCCATGACATTGGTTGGTAATGGGCCGCACACTGTCACCTGCTGACATTGGTTGGTGATGGGCCCCGCACTGTCATCTGTGGGGTGTGTGGCATTTCCTGGATGCTTGGTGTCAGTTAGTAGAGAGCCACATAGCCAGTTGCTTCAAGAGGTGATCATTTAGCTCAGGGGAGAGTGCCAGGTGACTTCTGTTACATTGTAAATGACTTCCGGGCCTGATAATTTAAAGGGGCTCGTATTCCTCAGATAAAAGGTCTTTCCTTTCTCGCTCTTGTGGGACAGGTCTGCCTTAGTTTCTGGTCCACTTGTCTGTGGGGTCGTCTTTTTCCTACTGTTGGTAAAATGTGCCACAGATGTCATTTCCCACTCGGCATGGCGTGTCTTTCCCCTTCTTTAATGATATCATTTTTTTTCTTTCTGTTTGTTGATTTTTTTTTTTAATTTCCAGATAATTTGAGGTTACAAAGAATTAGGTTACAATGTTTATATTTGTTGGGTGTGGTCCCTGTTGCAGTTTTGTCCTGCCCCCAGGAGATGTGCTGTGTACCCCCACATAGCACCCAGTAAGTGGGAGCACACCAATCCTCCTCCCTCCTCCCCTTCCCTCCTTTTTTCTCCTCCCTTCCCCCTTCCCCCATCTTGAATTGAATTGACTTTTTCTCTTATGTGAGAGTGTATTAGTTCATCTCCTGGCTTTATATTAATATTGGATACTTTGGATCCTTGCTTTTCCATTCTTGTGATACCTTACTAAGAAGGATGTGTTTCAACTCCATCCAGGTTACTACAAAGTTGTAAGGTCTGCATTTTTTTGTGGCTGAATGGTATTCCATGGTATACATATATCACAATTTGTTAATCCATTCTTGGATTGATGGGCACTTGAGTTGTTTCCACATCTTGGGGATTATAAATTGAGCTGCGGCAAACAGTCCAGGGCAAATGTCCTTGTAATAAAATGTTTTAAGAGTTCTCAGTTTTAATGTTTAATCTTTTCCCTAGACAAGTTCTTAATCCCCTAAATTACTTTTTGAAAAGCCTTCATCATCTTGTTTATTACATTTGGGTCTCTGAGATGCCTGCAGCTGGCTTTGATGTTCCAGTGGTCTGTCATCCATCCTTGTGCACAGTGTCCAGATCACTGTGGCTATATAGTAAGTGCTGCTGACTAGTCCTCCAAATCCTCCCACCTGGTCTTTTTTAATTTGATAAACATTTGTTGAGCACCATTTGTGGGCAGAGACATTCTGGGTGCCACGGATACAGTACTGAATAATGTAGGAAGCTCTCTTGGAAAAGGAAACTAGACATACAGTGGAGATGTTTGAGGGAGCATCCTTAGCTTGTTAGTTTCAGGGTCTGACATTTGACCCTGCAAAGGTCGACCTGTGGGGTCAGCCCAGCAGCCCCCTTGGCGTTGTGTCCCCACTGGGGCTTGATACTTCAGGTGCTCTTTTGGTTAGATGTTGCCCCGTTGTCCTCACCTGCACATGACTATGGGATCCAGCCCCCACTCCCGCCCGCCCGCATCACCTTGCACCTGTGAGGCCACAGCATACTTCTGTGTGTTGGTGTAATGCAAACCAGGACCAGCACCAGGCAGTGCACAGGTGGGGAAGGTGCTGTTTGCATTTAGAAATTGCATTCCTCTGTAATTTCAGGTTTGGGTCCGCGAGCTTTTGACTCCAGGGGAAGCAGGCTCTGGTGTCTGCTGTGGGCACATATAGGTCTGTGTCCCTGGCTGAGGGGACTTAGGAAGGAGAGGAAGTTAAAGAGGGAACAGGATGGAAATATTAATAACTGGCTGAGAGGAATGAGGGGGAAAATAGACATCCGGAGGTGTTTTAAAATCCTCACTGTGTGACTTCCTGACCCTGAGCCTTGGCTGAAGCCCACAGTGGGGCTTCTTTTTCTAGCATGGGTTGGTCCAGGTGCCTTCTCAGCTCTCTGTCAGGTGTAATGTCGCTTTTATAATTAATGCTGGACACCTGTCCTGGCAGCTATCCATAGCCTTTCTGACTTTGATAGCAAGGATGGAAGGTACTTTGTTTACTTTTTAAGTGTGTCTGTGTATGTGAGAGAGAGACAGACAGAATATAGCGGTACATCATGAACATTTTCTAGTCTTTAAAAATCTGTTAATATCCTAAAATGTCTATGGAGAGGCACACACCCTGGAACAGTTAAAACAATTTTGAGAAAAGAAGATGAAGTGGGAGGAATCACCCTTCTTTATGTTAATTCATGCTTATGACATGGAGTGATCAAGACTGTGGTGTTGGGAGGCACAGGCAATAGATTAATAGAAGTGGAGAGAGAACCCAGAAATAGACCCACACAAATGCACCAAACTGATCCTTACAAGGAAAAGCAATCCTAGAAAAGAATGACACTCTTTTTGACAGTGCTAAAGCATTTGGGCATCCACAGTTTGTTGTTACAACAACAACAGAAAACCTGGCCCTAATCTAACACAAGATGTTCTTCTAGCCATTCTTTAAAGGCAATTATTCTGGAAACAAATTCACTTTTACTTTCTTTGAGAATTTCTTGATATCCCTCTCATTACTGAGTAATATTTTCCTGGCTAGAGGATTCTCAGTATTTACGAGTTATTTCCTTGAAAAATGACACTTGAAAAATTCCAAGTCACTTCCTTCTGGCCACGGTGTGTTTGATGTCATTGAAAATGTTATAAGCAAGGTGTCTTTTCCTCCTCACTGCTGTCACAAATTTTTCTTTGTCCTTAGATTTCAGAATTTTGAGTCTGATGCTTCTTTATGTGGATTTCTTTGGCTTTGTACTCTTTGGGCTTTGGACAGCTTCTTAAATTTCGAGCCTTTATTTGTTTGAATACTTTTTCATCATAACCTACTCTCTCCTCTCTTTTGGATTCTGACTACCGAGTGTTTAATCTTTCTTTCTAGTTTCAGGTCCCTGAAACTCTGTTTGTTTTCCAGTCGTTTTTCTCTCTGGTGCTGCGATCGTGGAATTCCGTTTCTCTCTCTTCAAGTTTACTGATCCTCCATCCCCTCCTTCCTTTCTCCCGGGAACCCTTCCACTGAGCTTTTGATTTCAGTTATTATATTTTTTTAGTTCTACAATTTCCACTTATTCTTTATATTTTCTATACTTTGCTAAGATTTTCTAGTTTCTGAGATGTTCTGTTTTTTCAATTGTTTCGGGAGTATTTTTATTTCTTTTTGATGCATTTTTAAGATGGCAGCTTTAACTCTTAGTCAGATAATTCCAGCATCTGCGTCTTCTGGGTGCTGGTGGCTGTTGACTGGCTTTCCTTATTCAAGTTGAGATTTTCCCTGTTCTTTTTTTTTTTCTTTTTTGAGACAGAGTCTCAAGCTGTCACCCTGGGTAGAATGTCATGGTGTCACAGCTCACAGCAACCTCCAACTCTTGGGCTTAAGCGATTCTCTTGCCTCAGCCTCCCAAATAGCTGGGACTACAGGTGCCTGCTACAACACCCAGCCATTTTCTTTTTTGGTCGTCACTGTTGTTTGGCAGGGCCAGGCTGGATTCAAACCCACCAGCTCCTGTGTATGTGGCTGCACCCTAGCGGCTTGAGCTACAGGCGCCGAGCCAAGATTTTTCCTGTTCTTGGTATGACAAGTTAAGTTTAGATTTTATTCTTCACTCTGTATCTCATTTAAACCTTCTGTATGAACAAAGCATCTCTGACACCACTCCAGTGGGGGATGGGGGCACTACCTCATTACTGTGAGAGTAAGTTGAAATCTCACCTTCCCCTTTTGGCCTCTGTTGACAACCTGATTCAAGGATGGGTGTTTCACTGCTGATGGGCAGGGATGGGAGTTAAGATTCTACATTCGGCATCCATTGATAGCACAGCGTCAGAAGGCCCTGTTAATGCTGGGCAGTGGGAAGGACTGGCCCTCTACCAGGGCTTCCTGTAACATCCCCCCAGCAGGGGAGGGAGCAATGCCTCACTTGCACCAGGCAGGGATGGGAGACTGTCTCCACACTGTCTTCACTGATGCTACCAGGAAGGACCTTGCTAACACTGGGAGGGGCCCCCAGCTTCCCCTTAGCCTTGTCTCACACCCCTTGGCTGAGGGCTATTTCTGACTCATGACAGCCAAGTGAGGTTAGGAGTTCCTCACTCCTGGTTTGCTGGGGTATGAGGAGAAGTGGGGTATATTGCATGGTTTTAACCTAAAGTTTGGCCCAAGTAGGGTAGTTACTGTTTAAAAGTCAGCTGTCTTGCCAGACTGGTCCTTTAGCTAGAGAAGACAGGCTTCTGTTGGGGCGTTTGTGTCTGAACCCAGCAGCACTTCCCACAAGACTATTCATCATCCTAGAGGAAGCAGCTGTGAGTGGACTATATGAGGCTAAAGGAAACCTTGGGAACTCACTGGTGTGTGTGTCATTCCTTGTGCCCACAGCTGGTCTGCTTGCTTCTCTCCACCATTCTGAGTTTTCACATCTTTGTTTTATATACAATACCTTAAGTTTTTAGCTGTACTTAGTAAACGACTAGGGAGAAGGGTGTCTATGCCATCTTGTCCAGAACTAGAAGCCCTTTTTCATTTTTCTTCCCACAGCATCCTGCTCTTGTTGATTTCAGCGTTTTCCTTCTCTTTCTAAGGTTGTTAATTTTAGCTCCTTTGAGGTTTTCTTCTATCCTTTATATTTTCTGTTTCCTGATTGTTTTTTCTGTCTGTTTGTTTATTTTGGCCTTTCTAGTGTGTTGAAGGTTTTTCCTAAATGTCTGGCAACCTTCGGGTGAACTTCATATTCATTAAGAGGCAGGTACCCGGTGTCTGTTTAGCTGTCCCGTGGGCATGTGTGAGGCTAATCAGCTAGTGAGCAGGGTGACTGAGATGGGGCTCGTTTTAGTGTGGAGAGGCCTTTCTCTGAGGTGAGGCCGTTTCTCTGGAGCAGTATCCTCCAGTTGCTTAGTGAGGAGCGGTAGGCTGATCCTGGGAATGAGTGAAGCAGGTGCTGAGTGGCCCCTGTTCACTGTGCAGATTTCCTTGTTAGCTCTGTTTGCACCCCAGACCTGTCCACCTGTTTTACCCGTGAGCCATGGCCTTCAGAGTCTGGAGACTCTTGGTCAGTTCTTTAGACCCTAAGTCCCTGGGGTTTGATCTTGACTGCAGTTTGAGGGGGGTGGGAGTGGAAAGGGAAGTGGGCATTTGGCCATCTGGGCTGGGGATGCTAACTGAGGCCACACTTTCACACATAGATGTCAAAGCCAAGCCTCTGAGCTCTTCCTCCACAGCCCACCTGCCTGCCTTGGGGCTTCCTACACACAGTGGCATTAGCTGCCCCTATGTCCACTCGCCCTCCTCGAGATTTTCTTGAAATTTTTCACCTGCCATTGTCTCACTATTTCTTAATTTTGCCTTTTTGGCAAACACCAGGATAGGCAGTAGGTACTTAACCAATGACAACTCCTCATTCAGACCCACGTTTACTCCACCCCAGCTGACCAGAGCCAGAGCTGCCTTACCTGACTCCTCTCCCTGTCTCTACAGCCCAGACTCCCCAACTAGCCTTGGAGGGTCCCTTCCCTTTGGTTCTGACAGGTCCCCAGGAGCATAGGCAGGTACTAACCTATTGCCACACATCTCACTGACCTAGCTGGGTGCCTTGGCTCAGGGGCAGGAGGGGAATTGGTTCTTTTCCATTAAGTGGAGAAAACTAAGGCAAAGTTTCTCACTGAGGACACCTATGTCTCCAGCCAGGGCTCACTCCAAAGGCCCACATTCACGCAGTGAAAGGGCTGGGGTTCTAAAGTGCTGATGAAGCATAGGGTGGGTAAAACCATCTCTGGTGGCTTTAACAGATCCCTGAAGACACCCAGGTGCAGCCTAGTGGAAAACTCCAGGACAATATATTGGAAAAGTCCAAGTAGGAAGTTTCTTCTGCTTGGGAAAGTGGACTTTACTCTGGTGGTAGTGAGCTGTGCTCGTGGAAGGTGTGGAAGTGAGGGTGGCTCTTCCTCCTCACAGGTGGCTTATGGCACTCACCCAGCTTTCACGTTCAGTGTGCATAAAATGCATAACAGGGAGCCTTACCTGCTCAATTAGCATCGTTTCCCTTTTGGGGAACGTTGAGGGCTATAAAAGGGTCTGAGGAGTGGTTCTTGCCCAGTTACCGAGGTGCGCTTACCACCTGGGAAGAACAGGAACACATACAACACAGACTAGTGAGTGGACCGGGGCTGTGTGGATGCAGGCAGCTCACTTAAGTTCTCTGAGAGCTTTCTATGAAGCCATTTGTGGGACAGAGAATATACCAGCTGCTCCAACCCACAGGCAAGCTGGGGAGCAAGAACCAGATGAAAGCACTTTTTAAATCTAGAGTGACATCTGGAAGCTCAACAGAAACACATCAGATCACTGGTTCTCAGCTGCCCAGTAGAATCACGGGGGAACCTGGGCAGAGCCTCGGCCCCGGGTTGTGCCGTCAGCCGTCCTGTAGCAATCATGCACATATACTTCCTCGTCCTCCTCCTCCTCTGCTCACTCTCACTGTACATATATACATTCAGATTCTTAAAGAATACCTCAGATTAAACAGAGAATGTATGACTAAATCTTAATGTTGCGGAAAAGTATTATGCAAAATACTTTAATCTCCCAGAGAACTTTTAATAACTTCTAGAATAACAACTCCCTACAATTTCTACCACAAAAATAAACTCTATTAAGGTACTTAAATAAGAGCTTATTTAGTTCAGAAAAAAGCTGTTTAAGAGGCAAAAACCCAATGTCGCAAGAGATTATTGCAGACACAGTCCCCACTGAGACTGCAGTGGAGCAGAGGACTGGCCGGTGTGGTCTGCCTGTGACAGCCAGCCAGGGCCTCTCTCCCCAACTCTTGTCTAGGAGGAAGGATCAAAGTCTTGCTTTGTCAGGCTCAGCCTTCCTAGGCTTCCAGTCTGTGCAAATTTTTTAAGGGAGACTCTTGAAATGGTTAAAAGAAACTGCATTTGTGTTTCCAGCAGCATGAGCAGGATGCCCAGAGTGCTAGGGGATGCCACTGCTCAGAGGTCACACTTGGGAAGGTTGTGGGTGGGTGGAGGGTGTCAGAGGGAACAGCACGTCAGAAGAAGAGGGTTTCTTTGCCCAGAGGCTCATTCCACAGATCCAAAATGCTGCTGACATCCTGCTAGCATGGACACATTGTATTCTGAAATTGTCAGGGTGCCTGAGTTCAGAACTGGACCAGGTGATAGCCTGGCTGAGGTGGGGTCGCTCACGCACTAAGTTAGAATACGTACCTGAAGTGTGTTCCTACTTGAATTCTGTTCTCTAAGGATATTGTTTAAGTAAAGCTTTCACTGCAATTACTGACCTTTAAAAAGTATTTCTAATGAGTGTGCCAAGTTCAGTAATTACTTTCAAGACCTAATTCTTTGATCAAAATAGAAAACTGGATTTTTTTTAAAAAACAGACATGAAAGTAGATGTTTTAACAGAAACAAGATTTGATTTGTTCCTAACCTTCATTTTCCAAAATTACTGTGAACAAAGTGTTTCACACTTTGGGCTCTATCTTTTAAGAATTAACCAAAACATACAGCTAGACCCAAATGAGCCTGGGCAGCAGAAGACCCTGTGTCCCCGGTTGATCCCTCCTCTGTCCCATCTCTGACATGTTCTCTCCACTTTCTAGAGCCACACGCCCTGGGAGGAACCACCAGGTGAGAAGCCCTGTCTCTCCCATGGCCAGAAAGCTTTCCACACTGGGCCAGCTCAGGGGCCATGCCCCACCACTGGCAGAGTGACACAGACACCTTCACTGCCTGGGAGCATCCCTCGTCGCCCACCCATCAGCTTGGATGACCTGTGGCTGGAGAAGACACAGAGAAAG
The DNA here is from genome assembly GCA_963574575.1 of Galagoides demidoff. NCBI lineage: Eukaryota > Metazoa > Chordata > Mammalia > Primates > Galagidae > Galagoides > Galagoides demidoff. The sequence goes on along the minus strand of CAUYQV010044051.1, from coordinate 17,008 downwards.
AAGTTGGAAAATCAGTCCCAGGCTGAAAGGAGAATGCATGCAGGGACAATACACAACGATGGGGAGAAAGTAAGTAGTCCATGGCCCAGGTGTACTCAGGCATAACCGGGTCCCCCTCCTCCTCTGCTGCTACCTGTCATTTCCTGGGCTTTCCCCTCCGCTCTCTCCTGTGCTGGGCCCTCTGGATGAGGCCTGGGTCATCTGGGCCCTCCATACAGGAGAGACACCTGTCTATATGTATGGCGGAGTGAGCTGGAGGAAGAGGAGGAGGAGGAAGGACGCACGTGACTGCTGCACTAAGGCTGGGAGCACGGCCTGGGGCTGAGACTCTGCCCAGGCTCCCCAGTGATTTGCAAGGCTGAGAACCACTGCTCCAAGGTCTTTTTCTTGAGCTCCCAGATGTCTTGCTACATTTAAAAAGTGCTTTCACCTGGTTCTCGCTCCTCAACTCGCCTGTGGGCTGGAGCAGCTGGTATACTCTCTGTCCTACAAATGGCATTGTAGAAACTCAGCTTCAGGGAGCTGCCTGCATCCACACAGCTCACGTCCACTCACTAGTCTGTGTTGTATCTGTATTGTGTCTGTCTCCTCCTGGCCTATAGGAGAGACACCTAGCAGTGTGTCCCCTGCAGTGACAGAAGCCAGAGCACCCTGTTCCTTCCCTGTGGTGGGTCTCTGCCTATGGCCTGCCCTGTGCAAGGCAGCAGAGAAGTGGAAGAAGGTGGGCCCCCTGCCCTCAGGGACCTCACCATGGTGACTGCTGTTTAGTGAGTGCCTACCTTATGCCAGACACTATGCTAGACATTATCATGTCCTGTCACAGAGGTGCAGGACATCTTGATATGACAATCTTAACTAAATCAATTAAATGTAATTATGTCATCCATTAGATTTTGTCTTTAGGGACATTTTGACACCATGATTTTTTGCTTGAAACTGACAGCCTATTAAAAAATGATTTAATGGCATAGACATCAGACTTTCTATCCAATCTTTGGCAAGAGTGTCTTGTTCTTTCCCTTTATAAATAGCAACATTTTTACTATCAGGTATTTGTGGAGTATACATCTCCAAGCCTCACCTCATCCCTGACTACTCTCTTTCTTAGAATTAAGGTGAAATTCACAAAACATAAAATTAACCACATGAAAGTAAACAACTCATAATATTTTGAAAGCATCACCTCTGCTAAGTTCCAAGATGTTGTCATCACCTCAAAAGGAAAACCCACGCTCATGAAGCAATTACTAGCCATTCCCCCTTCCCAGAGCCCAGCAACGCTGACCTTTCTGTCCATATAGCATATTTACCTATGCTGGATTTTACATATACACGGATTCACACGATGTGTGACCTTCACTGCTCATCCATGTTGCAGCATATATCAGAACTTCATTCATTTTTATAGCTAACTAATATTCCTTATGTGAATATACAGTATTTATTTTACTTTCATTATCCATTCATCTGTTGATAGATATTTGGATTGTTTCTGCCTTTTGACTATTATGAATAGTGCTGCCAGGACCGGTATATAAATTTTTGTTTGAATACATATTTTCAGTTCTTTTGGATAGATACCTAGAGAGGAATCACTGGACCATAGGGTAATTCTATGATTAACTTTTTAAAGGAATCACCAAACTGTTTTCCACAGTGGGTGCACCATTTTGCATTCCAACCAGCAATGTATGAGGGTTGGAAATTTTCTATGTCCGCCCCTCTAGCATTTGTTTCCTGTTTTATTTTGTTGTTGTTCTTTTAATCATACCATCATACTGGGTATGAGTGGTACCTCATGTGGTTTGATGTACATTTCCCTGGTGAAGGTGGTGTCGTGGCTCACGCCTATAATCCCAGCACTCCGAGAGGCTAAGCCAGGTGGATTGCTTGAGCTTGTGATTTTGAGGCCAACCTGAGCAAGAAGGAGACTTCATCTCTACTAAAAATAGAAAAAAAATTAGCCAGGCATTGTGGTGGGTTCCTATAGTACCAGCTACTTGGAAGGCTGAAGCAAAAGTTTCTCTTGAACCCAAGAGTTTGAGGTTTAGGGAACTATGACACCATGGCACCCAACCAGGGTGACAGAGTGAGCCTTTGTCTCAAAAAAAAAAAAAAATACATTTTCCTAGTGAAGTGTTGAGCATATTTTCATATGTTTTTGCCCATTTGTATATCTTCTTGAGAGAAATGCCTATTTAAGTGTGGTGCCTGTGGCTCAAGGAGTAGGGCGCCAGCCCCATATACTGAAAGTGGTAGGTTCGAGCCCTGCCCTGGCCAAAACTGCAAAAAAAAAAAAAAGAAAAGAAAAGAAAAGAAATGAAATGCCTATTCAAATCTTTTGCCCATTTTTCAATTGGGTTATCTTTTTGTTGGTACATTTTGAGCTCTTTATATCTCCTAGATACTAGACTCTGATCAGATATGTGATTTGCAAATATTTTCTCCCACCTGTGGGTTGTCTTTCCCTTTTTGGATAGTGTCCATTGGTGTACACAAGTTTGTAATTTTGATGAAATCCATTCATCTTTTTTCTTTTCTTGCTTATGCATTTCATGTTATATCTAAGAATTCATTACCAAACCCAAATAAGGAAATTTACTTCTGTTTTCTTCTAAGGGTTTTGTACCTTTTGCTCTTATCTTTAGGTCTGTGATCCATTTCTATTGAGTTTTTATATGGTGTGAAGTAGAAGTTTAATTTTAATCTTCTCCATGTGGCCATCTCGTTGTCCGCGCATCATTTTCTGAAGAGTGTATCTTCTTTGAATGGTCTTGGTGCCTTTGTCAAAAATCAATGACCTAAGATGCAAGGGTTTATTTCTAGACTCTTAATTCTATTCTGTTAACTTACATGTCTATCTAAGTCAGTAACACACTGTTTTGATTACCATAGCTTTATAATAAGTTTTGAAATTGGGATGTATGTGAGTCTTCTTTTTTCTTTTTTCAAGGACTGTTTTGGTTATTTTTTGAACCTTACAATTTCATATGAATCATAGGACCACCTATCCATTTCTACACACACACACAAAAGGCTATTGGGATTTTGACAGGATTGTATTCAATCTGTAGATTACTTTGAGAGTTACTATTAAAAATAAACCTAATTCTATACCCTATAGTATACCATACTATACTGGAGTATACCATGGAAAGTATTACCATATTAATAATATTAAGTCTTTGGATCCATGAATGCTGGGTGTTTTTCCATTTTTTAGGTGGTCTTTGATTGCTTTCAAGCAGTGTTTTGTAATTTTCACTGTACTGGTCTTGAACATCCTTAGTTAAATTTTTTCTTAAGTGACTGGAAAGGGTAGCTCACACCTGTAATCTCAGCACTTTGGGAGGGTGAGGTAGGAGGATTTCTTAAGGCCAGGAATTCTAAAAAAGCCTGAGACCTGTCTCTACAAGAAAAAAAAATAGTTGGGCATGGTGGTACGTACCTGTAGTCCCAGCTCCATGGGAGGCTGAGGGTAGCTTAAGCCTAGGAGCTGTAGTGAGCAATGATTGTGCCATTGTACTTCAGCCTCGGTGACAGAGCTAGATGCTGTCTCTAAAAAAATTTTTCCTAAGTATTTTATTCTTTTTGATGACATTATAAATGGAACCTTTATAAATTGCATTTGGGGATTGTTCATTGCTAGAGTATAGAAATACAACTGATTTTTGTTTCTTGATCCTGTATCCTTCAACTTTGCTGAATTCGTTTAGTCTAAGAATGTTGGTATGGAGTCTTTAAAAATTTCGACATTTAACCTGTAAAAATAGATAATTCTACTATTTTCTTTAGTAGATGGCTTTGCTTTATTTTTTCTTTCTCACTTTCTCTGACTAGAATTTATAGTACATTGATGAATAGAAGTGGTAAAACTGGGCTTCCTTATAAACTTGGTGCCCCCTACTGTCACTCCACGGCTCTCCTATGTGCTCTGTAACAGTCTTAAGTGTTAATGTGGTGTTTTACTTGAGTTATAAAATATGGTAGTGGAATTGAAAAGTGTATAGACTGCCCTTTAACTAAAATTGTACACTGCATTCACAAAGCTACTTTATGATACATATAATACAGTAAAACTGTTTTACAGTAAATGATGTTTGTCTTTATCTTAATTTTCGTTTAATTAGTGTATTTCATTATTAATATCAAGTCAGTATGGAGTTTATAGTATAGTGTATAGAATTAGTTAGGCCTATTTTTAATAGTAACTCTCAAGCAACCAGAATCTGGATATTTATATGGAATCTACCAATGCCCATGGGTGCTGGATAATGGGGAGATTATTGCACTTGCCTTCACACTCATCAAGATGAATGGATTAAATATGTAAATTTTTGTGCATCAATTATACCTCGATTTAAATAATGATTTAAGACATTTATGAGAAATAGGTGAAGCCTTAAGGTTAAATGTGGCCTTCTGGGTCCTTAAGTGCGGCCTGATAACTGAATCCAAATTTCACAGTACAAATCCTTTTATTAAAAGGAGTACAGAGAAAGATAGTTTTTCCTGTCTCTTGTGATGCTTCAAAAACAATAATCTTGAAATTAGAAGGTTGTAGGTCCTCCATTCCTGGTACCCCAATTCCTGCCCATCCCAATGTTCTTTTTATGACAGTCCAAGCCTGTATTTTGTCACTATTTCCTTGCTATTTAGAGAACTTCATTTAGGCATCCTTTAAGAGTAGGTTTGCTAACAGTAAGTCTTTTACTTCTCCCTCAGTTGTAAGTGTCTTTCTTTCCTGTTCATCCTGAAGGAAGGAAGATACTGACTTGGTGATTAACAAGTTCTTTTCTTTCAGTATTTACAAACTGTGGGGCCACTTCTTTGCTCTGTGGGGTTTCAGATGGCAAATCCATTGCCATTAGAATTGGTGGTACCATATACATAATATATATTTTCTCTCTGGCTGCTCCCAAATATTTTTTTTTCGTCAGTTTTCAAAAGAAATCATGTGTCTTAGAAAATTTCTTTGGATTTACTCTATTTGTGTTTCACTCAGTGCCTTAGCTCAGGCTGCTATCACAAATTAGCATAGCCCAGGCAGCTTAAATTAAAAACATTGATTTCTGGCAGTTCTGAAGGATGAGAAGCAGCCAAGATCAAGGTGCTGCTAGATTCATGTCTGGGGAGGACTCTCTCCCCGGCTGCTTTCTTGACATATCCTCACAGTGGGGAGAGACAGAGTATGTGTCTCATGTCTGTTCTAATAAGGGCACTAATCCTGTTCATCGGGGCGCTTGCCTCCAAATACCACTTTGGATGAGAGCTTCAGAGTCTGGATTCTAGGAGGCACAAACATTCAGTCTGTAACACTCAGCTTTTTTAATTTGCAGTTTTATCTTTCACCCAAATTGCCAAGTTTTTAAGGCATTATTTCTTTGACTGCCGTTTCTAGTCCATTTTCTCCCTTCTCATCTTGTGGGAATGTGCTGTTTGGCTATATCCCATATGTCTCTGAGATTGTTTGTTTTGTCTCAATCTGTTTTCTCTCTTGTTCAGAATAGGCAGATTTAATCTATCCTCAGGTTCACTGACTTTATACTCTGCTACTGAGTCCATCCCGTAGGCTTTTTGTATCAGTTATAATTTTCATTTCTGGGCTTGCCATTTGGTTCTTTTTCACAACTTCTTTTTCTTTGCTGAGATTTTCTATTTTTTAATTTCTTTCAAGAAAATGTGTGGTAGCTTGTTCAAGCATTTCTATGATTGCCTTTACCTGCCAGATAATCCAACATGTTGTTCGTGTCTGTGTTGGCATGTCTTTGGCACATTGGTTGTCTTTTCTCATTCATTTTTGTGATTTTTCTGTTTCTTGGTGTCATGAGTGATTTTTATTACAGGCAGTCCCCAGGTTACTAATGAGATAGGTCTGTTCCTAAGTTGATAGATAGGTCTATAGGTCTGTTCCTAAGTTGAATTTGTATGTAAGTTGGAACAGATACATTTACCTATTACCTGTAATAGTGTCCTTTTGTAGGTGCAAGTCATATGTCAGTGAGATATTTATAACTTGGGGACTTACTGCACTAGCCTCCATTCATAAGTGTGAGTTGTACGGAAGTCGAATGTTTATTACTTGAGAGCTGCCTGTACATTTTGGATGTTATGTTATGAGACTCTGAATCCTATTTTATCTTCTTTCTTTTTAAAGCAAGCACTCCCCCGGTGAAGGCTGGGCATTGACTCTCTGCTTCATTGCAGCTGGGTAGGGTAGGGGTTCTGCTCCCTGCAGGGCCCTGCTGACATCTTGCTGGTCAAAGTGGGACACTAACTCTATCACTTCATTGTTTCCAAGAGGACAAGTAAGATCAGCTCCCTGCTGGGCCCTAATGACACTTGGAGGGGAGGACAAAGGGAGTGCCCACTAATCCTGCCTTTCCTCACTTGGTTCTGCATCATGGCTGCAGGCTGGGTGTGGAGACTCATCTCTCCAAGCCTTTTTGACACCAGGCTGGAGAGAGATTGACATAGTGGCTAGCCCTGATTTGCACAGAATCATTCAGTTTTGTCGATGCCAGTGACTGAAGGGTCACCCTGATTGCACCCCTCTGACACTCATTGAACTCCCTCATAACCCTGTTGGGGCGTTGAAGAATGCCTCCTTCTATCAGGCAGGAGATAGAAAATCACCTCCCTACTCAGACAGCCAACACTGTCCCAGGAGGGAATCAGAGTGCTGCCTACTTCTCCCAGGTGTGGGATGGAAGATCAGCTGCCCTCTGGGTTCCACTCACACTACCCTGGCAGGTGAGCTGGGTCACTGCTGCCTGTTTCCCTCATGCAGAGGATGGAAGATTAGCTCCCTGCTTTGCCCTCCAGCACCACCCTGCATGGAAATTGGAGTGCCACCAGCTTCTACCTGTCATGGAATGAAAGCTCCTCCACTCCAGTGACACTGTTGGGTGGGAAAAGAAGAGTACTGTATGTATCCGCCAGGCGGAGGGTGGGAGATCAGCCCTCTGATTGGCCCCACTTTCATTTTACACTTTCTTTGTCCCTCTTGGTCCAAGGTGACAGTGACCTTGCTGGCATAAAATTCTCAGGAATTGTGAGTTCCCTGTGTGAGTCATTAGGATTCAATCCATCAGGCAGGAGACTCCCGTAGGTCTTTCCTAGGTGATCCTATCTTTGTTCTGGCTTCTTCTGACATAGCTGAGGGCCTCTATGGGTCACATGCTTAGTGTCTTGAAAGATCTTTTTGTATGACTTAACAACTTATTGATATTTTTGAGGTATTAGCAGAAGTTCGGCCAGCCACACTCTGCTTTTTCTCTAGACCAAGTTTCTTGAAAGTAAATTGCTTAATGTTAGCATCCTGCCATTTGGAAAAGCGGAAAATTCTCAAATCATCAAGCCCCAGTCTTTGTTATTAAGATTTCTTTCATTAATTTATCTTTCTTCTTGTATTTTGCTATAAGCAGCAAGATGAAACCATGTTGGACCTTCACACATTGCCTGGAAATTCCCTCAGCCAAGTGCATCATGTACCAGTTCTTCCCACGTAACCGCAGGACGCTGATCCTGCTGAGCTTCCTGCCACTGTATTAGGAGCGGCCTCTTTCCTCCAGTTTCCAGTAAAACGTTCCTTATTTCTTTCTGCGCTCTCACTAACCTCACTAACAGCACCTTTAATGTCCATATCTCTGCTAACAATCAGTTCACAACAATAGTTTTTCTCTAGGGCAAATCATGTGTTCCCCATCTTGCTCCTCACACCCCTCCCTGCCTGCACTGGCAGGCCTCACCTCAATATTAGTATTTCTACTAACAGGCTGTTCAAAGTCATCTAGACTTTTTCTGTTATGCTCTTGAAGATTCTGCTAGCTTCTGCCCTCTATGGCCCATTCCCAAGTCACTTCCAAATGTGTTACAGCTACACCTTACTTCCAGGTACCAAAATCTGCATTGGTTTCTTTTTTCTGTCATAACCCAATTACTCTGAATCTAATGGCCTAAAACCACACAGATTTGTTACCTTACAGTTCTGTAGGTTAGGAGTCTGATACAGCTCTCACCAAGTGAAAGCCATGGTATCAGTGAGGCCATGTTTCTTTCTTGAGCCTCTTGGGAAGAGGCCATACCCGCATGAGTGCCAGCTTCAAGCTGTCCACATCTGTGGCTTGTGAGTCCCATGTGTGACACTGTGTCTCTCTGATAATTCTTCTGTAGTTACATCTCCCCCTGACTCTGACCCTACCTGGAAAATGTTCTTTTTTTTTTTTTGAGACGGAGCCTCAAGCTATCCCCCTGGGTAGAGTGCCATGGCATCATAGCTCATAGCAACCTCCAACTCCTGGGCTCAAGCGAGTCCTCTGCCTCCGCCGCCCAAGTAGCTGGGACCACAGGCGCCCGCCACAACACCCGGCCATTTTTTTGGTTGCAGCCATCATTGTTGTTTGGCGGTCCGGGCTGGGGATTCGAACCCGCCACCTTGGGTGTACATGGCTGGCGCCTTAGCCGATTGAGCCACAGGCGCCAACCCTGGAAAATGTTCTTTTAAGAATCCTTGTGATTGGATTTTGTACACCAAGATAATGCAGGACAATCTCCTCAGCTCAAAGTCTTTAACTTTAATTTCTTCTGCAGAGTCATTTGTGCCTTGTAAGATAACAGGTGAGGATTAGGGTGTATGTGCAGGGGACACTATTCTTCCCATAACAGATACTGTTTTTCTAGTCCTTTAGCTGAAGGAAACAAGATTTTTCTTGGTGCTTTTTTTCCTGTGTCTTTTGTTGGTTCTGGCCTGGAGGCTTCTGCACTGCTGTGTCCAGGATATATGAGAGACAGAAAGGAAAGCCTGTTGCTTCTCAAGTCCTCAGTTCCGCAGATATCCCACCTTCTTCCACTTGTCAGGGTCTGCCTGTATTTGTTTGTTGTGTTCAATTCACACAGGGATTTTAGGTGAAAGAGAAAGGATGTTGGAAGAATGGGGCTACTCCATCCTAGCAGAACCAAAAGTCTCCAGCGGTTTAGTTTTTAAGAACCAGACTGTATTGGGGTCCCCCAGATAAATGTGGTGATTTTCTAGGAGGCCTCATGGAGCTCATCAATAAGGCAGCACAGGGAAAGGCTATACAATGGGACCGGGAGGAAACAGACAATGGAGTCTGGAGAAGTGAAGTGATCCGTGCAGCCTTCCTTACACTTTCTCCCCTCATGAGGGTACACATGCTTCTTTTTCCAGAAGAAAAATAAAAAGGAAAAACCCTACAGTCACAGGCCCAATGATTATGTCCATGGAAGCCTATTAGTGATTCAGAGCCCAGTGTTTTTCTAGGAGGCTTGTCACATGGACACACTCTGCCTATCACATACCAATATTCCAGACTCTCAGAAGGAAAGCAGACATAAAGTGCATAAAGCACATTGTACAAACGGTCTAGGTACAGTGAGCCATTTATCACTTAGGGGACTGAGTGCCAAGTTTCCAGAGGCCAGCCATGGACCCACCTTACACACAGGCATTTCTAAAGATAGCATCCTCAGACACGCTACATTAGCTCCTTTCAGTATTTGTCACGTGACAAATTTACGTGAGATCGTATCATCTAGCACAGCATGTGGACAACAATGTAAGTGGAAAATGCAAACCTGTAGCCAAGAATGGAATGATGAACGAGCAGAGATTCAGAAATGGAGGTACTGCCCAGGTCGCCTTTTACAAAGTGCCGTTGGCCTTTTGACTGTAACTCCTGGGAGAAGATTAAAAGGATAGTGAACAATTGTGTATGAAGGTCCATGTCAGAGATATAAACTGAACACACTACTTACAGATTAAAAGTGTTATTTGTATATTTTGAAGTGACCATTTTGATGCAGCAGCCACTGAAAACTGGTGATGTCAACAGGGTCTCATCTAAAAGGCTGCCTCAAGTCACCCATGAATGCATCTGGCTTTAAAATCACAATTGTGTGAGTTGGTTATTATGTACCCTACTTTCCAGATGAAGAAGCTGAGTCAGAGACATTAAGAAGCTTGCCAAGGCTTTGAGGGACTAGACTGGCAGAGACTGGATGTGAGCACGTATCTGTGTTCTCCAAAGCCTTTGCTCTCTCTACTTGCAGTTTTAAAGGTACAAATTCATCAATTACGGATTGATGGCATGAGACTGCACATATTTTTTGCTGTAAGCTGATAAATAAAAAAACTGTTGGAAGCTGTGCCCACATATGCAGGAGCAGGTGCAGCATATTTGATGTGACACTTCCCTGGGGCTCGGTCCCCACTGAGAGCTGCAGCTGCCCGAGTCTCTATCCAAGGCAGATATGACTCTACCAGAAATTGAAACAGTCCAATTCTCCCTACCCTATTATTCTTTTACATACAATGGTGTTGGTCAAGATTTATGTCACCGCTGTTGAAGAACTCACTCGAACAGTCAGTGCATTTTGGTTTAAAGGAATATGTGCAAATGTTGGGTTCTCACCCACAGGGTCACATCCTTGTCTGAGGGTTGACAGCAAAGTCAAGGTCCTGGTGTTCCCAAAGATTATGATTCACTACTTTTTTTTTTTTTTTTTGGTGATTCAATTTAGGGTCAAAATGTTTTCCTACATGCCGTCTAACAAATAATTAAAGAGTGATTTGCCACTAATTTTGATGAAGATTTTACAAAGCACAGAACTAACTACAACCAATCTTCTTTATCTACACAATCCGTATTGGCAAATGTACTCATGAAAGTTTGTTTGTAACACCATAATCAATACTCACAGCACATCCATTGTCTCTCATGGACATTCTCAGTATGGGGAAAAATTTGAGTTCCCCAATATGCACATTCCCAGCTGAGGTCCAATGAGGCAGCACTCTGTCTCCTTATTTCAGCTTTCATACTGAACAAACGGCCCTTTGCAGTTTATTTAGAGCAAAGTAAAAGGTTTTGTGTGTGTGTGTGTGTGTGTGTGTGTGTTGGTGGTGATTTTGCTATTTAAAATGCCGCGTAGCCCTGAAGTGCTGCCCATTGGGCCACGGTGGCTGTGATTGATCTTATAGAGACAGAAGTTGTTGTATAAGATTTGTGCAGGCATGAGTTACATTGCTTTGGCCATGAATTCATATTAATGAGTTGACAATATGTTACATCCAGAAAAAAAGAAAATTCACCCATCTGAGACCACTTCAGAAAGAGCTAAAGTAGCATCTATGGTGTCTGATAAAACTATGGAAAGAAGCTAAAATTATAGATTCATGGGATGCAACCAGTAAAAATGTAGTGGAGAGTATTGTTGTGAGACTGACAGCCCCCAAAATTAGGTATAATACCTGAGGCTGGGAGAAATGTTAAACCCTTGCAGCTAGTGTTACCTGGCTTAGGTTTTTCTAAAGGTAGTAATATGGTGTGAAAAACATTAAACTTGGGGGCAAGGCAGGTTCTGCAGATCAGGAGGCATGAGAAGAGTTTTAAAAAATACCTCCCAAGTAGTATGCAGAAAAAGAGTTATGTGGAAAACCAGGTTTTCAATGCTAATGAGTCTGGCTTGTTTTACAAGCATGTTGACAGATGAACTAGAGAATGCCAATACTTTTGCATTTGACAAAGATGTTGTGACCAGAAGCTCCCGGGAACCTAACTCTGGATTTCCCCTGGGAGCACTAGCTCAGTATCTGCTAATCTAGTGTTTGTGAGACTTCATGGGGCATAGCTAGCACAAATAGAGCTGATCAACTGGAAGACCACTGCTTCAGGAAGATGATATGCAGGGAAGTGTGGGAATATGAGGTTAATGAAGATTTATAATTATTATAATTTAATGATAATTATAATTTATAATGCAAACATTTATAATAATAAAGGAAGTTGTGACTCATTCATTATCTTTGTATTAAAAACCATTTTCCCTGTGGTTTTGTAGTCCCATCCCCTGCATTTGTCCCTACCACAACCAGGATGAATTTACAGAATCGCTTAGGGTTTGAACTTGACTCTTTCCATGCTGACAATACATTATACAGGTGTTTATCACGGCACTGTATTCAAAGGGCTGTGGGTCAGAAGGTGAAAATATCTAGATCGAGGTATTTTATTTTGACTAATTAAACATACATTTAATAAAAACATCACTCTTTGAGCACAGGCATGCTCAGCACTGTTTGGGTAACATCAGGGAGAAGTGCAAGGGCTCTGGGGACCCCAGCCTAGGAGCGGGGCTGCAGTGGTCTGGCAATTCAGGTGAGGCCTGTGCTGAGTCCTGAAGGAGGATCTTAAGCAAGCAAGAGAGTTAGGAAGGTGAGGAAGCAGTCAGGGCAGAGAGAACACCATTTGTGCAGAGGCACAAAGACACCATGTTGCCTTCAAAAAGTTTGGCTTAATTAGAGTATAAAGCAGGAGGCAGCATGGAGGGCGGGGAGTGGGAGAGAGAGGATAGTGTGCTAGACTCCTATGCTAAAGAGGTCAGAGGTGTTCACTAGCCACAGTGTGAGGGCAGCCACTGAAGGCTTTTCAGTAGAGCAGCCCTATGGTCCATTGATATGGTCAGTTATATATTTTAAGTATTCCCCTAGGTGGCAGAGTAGAGGGTGAATTTGAGGGAAAACCTGAGAAGATAATATGGACTTGAATGAAGGCAGTGATAGACAGCACAGGTGAAATAATAAAAATTTATCTAATAGTTATTGAGCACTTTCTATGTGGCAGACTCTAAGTGATTCAGATGAATTTATGCATTTAATCCTTACAGAAATCAAGAGATATAGGTTTTGTTAGTGAGAAAATCAAGGCATAGAGAAGACGAAAAAATTGTCCAATGCCATATAACGAGTAGGTAGCAGTGGTAGGATTCAAACCTGGGGAGTCTGGCCCCAAACCCCATATGTATGATACTATATACACCCTCTCTAGGAGAAGGATGGGGACATGTTTTAGAAATAACATCTATTGGATTTGTTGATTATTGGATGTGAGAGGTGATAGAACATTCTGAAAAGTCTAATGTTTCTCTCATATTCAGGCTGGATTTCGACTAGGAGGCTGTTCACTGAGACAGGAAAGCTAGGGGCATCTGACATCTCAGCTGGGCAGGTGTAACAGAATACGATAAACCAGGTGGCTTCCAAACAACAAAAATTGAGGACACTCAGCTATCAAAAGGGATGAAAGATCTTTTACAACAATTTGGATAGAACTGGAGATTATTATCCGAATTAAAATATCTCAGGAATGAAAAACAAACAGCACACACACAGGCACAAAGAGATGCAAAGGGCATTGGAAATAAAAAAGGGGAGTGCATGGGAAAGGGTGAGGGGTAAAAACTTACCTGGTGGGTGATGGGCATATTAAACGCCCTGACTTAAGCCTTATGCAAGGTATACAAATAACAAAAATAGTTTGAAATTTAAAAAGTGAAGACCAAAAAACCCAACAGAAATTTATTTCTCTCAGTACTGGAGGCTGGAAGTCCAAGATGATGGTGCCAGCAGGGTTGAGTTCTGGGATAGCCCTCTTCTGGGTTACAGACTGCCAAGTTCTCACTGGGCCTTCCCATGGCAGAAAGAGCACCAACTATCTCTCTGGCTTCTTCTTATAAGAATTCTAGTTCCATTCACAAGGGCTCTCCCCTTGTGACCTAGTTACTTCCCTAGGGCCCCACCTCCATACACCATCACATTGAGATTAGATTTCAACATAGGATTTTTAGGGGAGCACAAATATTCAGTCCATTGCAGCTGAGGTATGGGGCTGGGGTAGAATCATTAATCCCCTTTTGTACTTGTTGAGTCAGAGTTCATCCGAATGGACATAACTTGTAGATAATGTTGGAATTGTGAGTCTAAAAATTAGGGGAAAGTTCAGGGCTGAAGAAATTAAAGAACTGTGGGAAGTCCATGTTTAAGAAGATGAAGAGGAGGAGGTAAAACTCAGAAGAACACCAAAGTGAATCCTTAGATTCACTTAGAACCAGGAGAGAACGCAGAAGAATAAGGCAAACAATGAAATGATCTGCAAAGTCAGGTGCAGCAGTGAGCACTGGAAGGGACCTCCAAGTTCACAACGTGGGCGTAACTACTGTGCCTTGTCAGAGGGTGCAGAAGTGTGGGCAGAAGTCAACACTGCTGTGTGAGAAAGTGGAGAAGTGAACGACAGAAACAGGAGTAAAATCAACTCTGTTAAAAAGTGTGAGTGAGAAAATAAGGAAATCTGAGATAAATTAGATTATGTAACATCTCAGAGGCTCAGTTTCCTCACCTGTTTGGAAAGGTTAAACAAGACACTACGAACAGTGTCCAGTAAAAACACACATGTGGAAAGTGAACAATGAGCATGATTCAGAGCCACAGTAGGGAGAGAAATAAGGATAGGAGTTCTTTTTTTCCTCCAAGGAGTTTTGGTCTAGCTAGGGTGACCACACAATAACAAAATAATAAAATGTGTATTATGGCCTGGTGTGGTGGCTCACATTCATAATCCAGGCACTCTGGAAGGCCAAAGTAGGTAGATTGCTTGAGCTCAGGACTTTGAGACCAGCCTGGGCAAGAGTGAGACCCTGTTCCTACTAAAATAGGGGAACTAGCTGGATGTCACGCCAGGTGTCTGCAGTCCCAGCTACTTGGGAGGCTGAGGCAAGAGGATCGCTTGAGCCCAGGAGTTTGAGGTTGCTGTGAACTAGGACACCATGGCACTCTACCCAAGGCCCAAGGGCAACAGAGTGAGACTCTGTCTCAAAACAAATAAATAAATAGATAGATAGATAGATAAAGAAATAAAATGTGTATCGTTATTTAATATACATAGAACCGTATGGCAATCGGATAGCCATACAAGGATTCTGTTACAGAGAGAAGGAATGGATAATTCTGTAAAAAGTGAGTATGAGGAAAGACTTGGCATAAAAGGAGATACTTTCCTAAGAATGGATGGGGTTTCAGCAGGGAAGGGTATTTCAAGTAAAGGGAACAACAACTCCAAGGGCATGGTAATATGGAAATTCATGGAGTAACAAGGGGAGTAGTGAGTAGGTGCCTGGTGGTAGAACAGATGGCATTGGTTGTTATGGTGGTTAGCAGACAATACCTGAAGTCCTCGGGCCCCATGCCAATAAATCTTGACTTCATTCTATAGCAGCAGGCAGCCTTTGAGAATTTTTAACAAGAGTGATATGATAAATTTGACATGACACAGGAGGGAAGGTTTAGGAGAATGTTTAAGTAACCCGCATGACAGATGGCTTGATAAGTTTTCTGCAAATAATGTATAAACAAGGCAGGGGTTAGGGGTGCTAATCCCCGTGCAGTCAGAAATTCGTGTGTAATTTATGACTCCCCAGAAAACTAATAATGGCCTACTGTTGACTGGAAGCCTTGCCAATAGCATAAAGTTGATTAACATATGTTTGTATGTTATATTCTTACAATAAAGTAAAATGGAGAAAAGAAAATATTAAGAGAATCATAAGGAAGAGAAAATATATTTTCTATTCACTGAGTGGAAGTGGATCATTGTAAAGGGCTTCATCCTCATTGTCTTCAGGTTGAGTAGGCTAAGGAAGAGGAGGGCTTGGATGTGACACCTTAGGAGTGTCAGAGGGAGAAGAAAATCCATGTACAAGTCGCCCTGTGCAGTTCAAACCCGTGTTGCTCAAGGGCCAGCTAACTGTAGTCACAAACATGGCTATTTAAAAAAAGAAATTCATGCGATGTGGTTTGTATGAATACATGTACAGGAGTCAGTTTCCTTTTAGCCAGAATTAAAGTAATTTCTAAAGAATTCCCAAGTCTAAGATTCTCTCACAAATTTTTTCTCATGAAGATCCAAACTTTAATATTTCTTTGGCATCACAAATGAGTTACTGGTGTGGTCACAACTGTTGGAGGCCTAAGAGAAAATTTGTGATAACAGGAAACCATTGTATAATAGTTGAGTGAAATAATGGTTTCATAGTTTTCCCTAGTAAATACAAAAAGATAAATTGCAGGGACAGTTACCAAAGGGTTTTTTTGTTTTGTTTTTTATTTTATTATTATTTTTTTATTGAATGGTAACTGTGTACATTGATGCACTTCGGGGGTACAGTGTGGTGTTTTCACACACAACCCGAGATACTTCCATCAAACTGGTTAACATAGCCTTCATGTAACTTTCTTAGTTATTGTGTTAAAACGTTCATATTCTACTCATATAAAGATTCACTTGTACCCTTGTAAGATGAACCACAGAAGTGAACCCTCGAATCCCTCTCCCACCACCCACTCCCCCCTCCCTCCCCCCCCCCGTATTCTTAGGTTGTTATTAGGTTATGCTTTCATATAAAAAGGTTTAAATTAATTTCATAATAGGGGTGTGTACATTGGATACTTTTTCTTCCATTCCTGTGATACTTTGCTAAGAAGAACAATTTCCAGCTCCATCCATGTGAACATGAAGGACATAAAGTCTCCATCTTTCTTTATGGCTGCATGGTATTCCATGGTGTACATATACCACAGTTTGTTGATCCATTTGTGGATTGATGAGCACTTGGGCTTCTTCCATGACCTGGCAATTATGAATTGGGCTGCAATAAACATTCTGATACAAATATCTTTGTTGTAAGGCAATTTTTGGTTGTCTGGGAATATACATAATAAAGGAATTGCAGGGTCAAATGGCAGGTCTATGTTTAGTTCTCTAAGTGTTCTCCAGATGTCTTTCCAAAAGGAATATATTAGTTTACATTCCCACCAGCAGTGTAGGAGTGTTCCCTTTTCTCCACATCTATGCCAGCATCTCTGGTTTTTGGATTTAGTGATATGGGCTAATCTCACTGGAGTTAGGTGATATCTCAAAGTAGTTTTGATTTGCATTTCTCTGATGATTAAGGATGGTGAGCATTTTTTCATATATTTGTAGGCTGTGCGCCAATCTTCTTTAGAGAAATTTCTCTCCAAGTCCCTTACCCACCCTGAGATGGGATCACTAGTTTTCTTCTTGCTAATACATTTAAGTTCTCTATGGATTCTGGTTATTAAACCTTTGTTGGAGATATAACCTGCAAAAATCTTCTCCCATTCTGATGGCTGTCT
>CAUYQV010044050.1:0-19705 GCA_963574575.1 Galagoides demidoff | reverse complement strand
TATTTTTACTACATAGAATATATGCCCCTTTGTATGTCATCACGCACGCGTGGCAGGCAGCCTCCACAGAAGCCTCCATGATCCTCCCATCCTGGTATGCACACCCTTGCATATGCCCCACCTCTCCAGTTGGCTACACCCACTCCTGTCATACAACATGTTAACAAATTAGTGACTTGGCATTACCAGCAATAAAGTATCTTAAAATTAGCCAAACCTCTGTAGTTTGCCCACTTCTAATGAAAATAAAATGGCAGAAGTGATAAGATGTCAGATTTCTGAGATTAGGTACAAAAAGCTATGGCCTCTGTCACTCACTCACTCTAAGAAAAGCCAGCTGCCATGTTATGAGCTGCCCTATGTAAAGGCCCACATAAGAACCTGAGAGTGGTCTCCAGACAATATTCTTCAAGGAACTGAGATGCTCAGTCCAACAGCTTGCAGGAAACTGAACTTAGCCAATAAGCACATAAGCCTGAAAGCAGATCTTTCCCTACTCAAGCCTTCATGTGAGACCACAACCCTGTCTACAAATTGACTACAATTTTTTTTTTTTTTAGACAGAGTCTCACAACGTCGCCCTCAGTACAGTGCCATGGCATCACAGCTCACAGCAACCTCAAACTCTTGGACTTAAGCAATTCTCTCATCTCCTGCCTCCCAAGTAGCTGGGACTACAGGCACCTGCCACAACAGCTATTTTTTGGTTGTAGTTGTCATTGTTACCTGGCAGGCCCAGGCTAGGTTGGAACCCGCCAGTTCCAGTGTACGTGACTTGCACCCCAGCGCTGAGCTACAGGCGCAGAGCCTTGACTACATACAGTCTTCTAAGAAACCCTGAGTCAGAGGCACATATCATACCCCAACCCTCAACAACCGCGAGATAGTAAATGTTTCCATTTTTAACTCACTAAGTTTTACCATAATTTGTTATACAATAACAGATAGCTAATACTATGCAACTGTATACTGGTTATACTACCCTATATTCACTTTTATTTAGCATACTGTTTATTAAGTCATACAATATGTCAACAAATTAAGTAATTTGGCATTACCAGCAATAAAGATATCTTTAAATTAACCAAACCTCAGCAGTTTGCCCACAGACTTTTTTTCAGCTGCAAGGCCTATTTTCCCTCTTTACAATAGAGAGCACAAGAAACATTCAAGAGCCCCTAGTTGTGAAGTTGTACTTGAAGTTGTAGTCGAATAGGTTTTCCAATAAAAGTGGTGACTGAAAAAAAAACCACTTGCAGTACAAATACTTAGAACTAAGACTAAAATTTAACAGCACTAAAGGAAAGTTAGATTAACTCTAAATGCAGAAAAAAATGAACTCCTGGCCTCAAGTGTTCCTCTAGCCTCAGCCTCCCAAAGTGCTAGGATTACAGGAGTGAGCCCCCGCACCCGGTCTCTTTACATTTAACTTTAGCCAATTATAAGGGTTACCTTTGCAAAAATAATTAAATCCTTTTATGACTCAAGGGACATTTAAAAAAAAAAGAATTAAAGCCTTCAGTAATTCTTTGAATACTCTCTCTTGCCTCTGATATTCAGGTAATTTTTAAACATCCCTGCACTTCATTAAATCATTCACCACTTATTGAATGTACATGCTAGTTACAATTCTAGGTGCCAGGGAATCAGCAGTGAACAAAACAAACCAAAATCCTTTCCTTTAAGAAGCTTACATTTTGGCAGAAAAAAGCACAGCCATGTGCCACATAATGATGTTTCAGTCAGCAACAGACTGTAAATACAGTAGTGCTCCCATGAAATTATCACAGAGCTCAAAGATTCCTACTGCCTAGCGATGCTGTAGTCGTCGTAACATCATGGTGCAACACACTGCATGTCTGTGGTGATCCTGGTATAAACAAGCCGACTGTGCTGCCAGTCATATAAAGTCTAGCAAGTACAATTATAAACAGCACATGACACTCAATAATGAAGACAAACTACTGTTATTGTGTAAGTACTGATCTACTATCCTACACATTTTATTATTTTACAGTATACTTCTTCTACTTATTCAGAAACAAAAAAAAAAAAAGTTAACTATAAAGCAGTCTCAGGTCCCTCAGGAGATATCCAGAAGGCAGCGCTGTTATCATGGGAGATGACAGCTCCACACGTCATTACCCCTGAAGGACTTCCATGAGACCAAGATGCAGAGGTGGAAGGCAGTGATACTGGTGATTCTGACCCTGTGTGGCCTACTACTATGTGTGTCTTAAAAGTTTAAACAGTTAAAAAAAATTAAAAATGTTCTCAGGAGGCTGAAGCAAGAGGTCACTTGAGCCCAAGAGTTTGAGGTGGCTGTGAGCTATGACTCCATAGCACACTAGCTAGGATGACAAAGTGAGACCCCGTCTCAAAAATAAATAAAAATAAATAAATAATGTTTTGAATAGGAAAAAAAATCATAGAATAAGGTTATAAGGAAGGAAAATAATTTTGTACAGCTGTACATGTGTTTAACTTAAGTGTTACCAAAGAGTCAAAAAGTTTTAAAATTTTTTTGAAGTTTATAAAGTTACAATTAACCTAAGATTATTATTAAAGAAAGAAAAAGAAAATTAATAAATTTAGCATAGCAAGTGTACAGTGTTTATAAGTCTACAGTAATGTCTGAGGCCTTCACATTCACTCACTCCAACAACTACACAACTACAAGTCCTGTAAGCCCATTCATGGTAAGTGCCCTATACAAGTGTGCCATTTCTTATTTTTCATACTGTATTTTTACTGCACCTGTATGTTTAGATACAGAAATCATTGTGTTCTGTTTCCAAAACAGGAACAAGCTACATAGTTTAGTAGCCCCATACCAGAGAGCCCAGGCGTAACAGGCTATACCATCTACTCTGTGCTGCTCACACAACAATGAAACCACCTAATGGCTCTGTTCTCAAAACACATCTGTCACTCAGTGACACATGACCATAACTAGTTCAATCACAGGATCATTAATGTATAATACAAAACAGTAAGAATAACAGTAACCCTCACAATCAAAATAATCTACATGGCTAAAGAAACAAATAACTGGTACTGGGGAAGGATATTTGAGTGGGTTATGAGTAGCTGGTCCTTCAGTGAATATTTTGTGTTTAGATGGCCTATGCTTTTTTTTTTTTGAGACAGTCTCACTTTGTCACCCTCAGTAGAGTGCTATATGGCATCATACTTCACAGCAACCTCAAACTCTTGGGTCCAAGTGATCCTCTTACCTCAGCAGCCCCAGTAGCTGGGGCTACAGGTGCCAACCACAATGCCCAGCTGTTTTTTAGAGGCAAGGTCTCACTCTTGCTCAGGCTGTTCTCAAACTCTAAGCTCAAGTAGTCCACCCGCCTCAGCCTCCCAGAGTATTAGGGTTAGAGGCAGGGGCCTACACGTCTTTATATAACTCAGAACTCCAGGGAAATGGATGCCCATACCTTAGAAATGTAAATCATATTAAATTTTTCTGAACCCTTAATTTCTAAAAGCATGGGTCTTTTATGATTGCAAGACCAAAGAATCTAACTACAAATCTGGCTGGCTTGTAAACAATCTTCTGGAGACTGTAATGTTAGAATGTACATCCTAAAGTGGAAATTCATCTTCTAAATGATGCACTATCAGGGGTCCTCAAACTTTTTAAACAGGGGGCCAGTTCACTGTCCCCCAGACTGTTGGAGGGCCAGACTGTGGGTCTGGGACAAGTCAGCTGCTAAGCAGGACAGGCAGCAGGGGCAAAAACACCCAGCAGGCCGGATAAATGTCCTCGGCAGGCCGCATGTGGCCCACGGCCATAGTTTGAGGACCCCTGCACTAAATACTACCCTACTACTTACATAGTTTAATTTATGACATGTCTATCTTCTACTTCCTCAGCTGGTTCTTCATCTCACTCCCAAGCCTATATTCCTCATCAATCTAAGTATATGCGATTCTTACTGGATAGAAGTCAAATACTTTCAATAAAAACTTCTATCTGGGTAGTTTCCATAGCTCAATGGGTAGTGCGCCAGCCACATACACCAAGGCTGGTGGGTTCGAACCCGGCCTTGGCCAGCTAAAACAACAATGACAATTCTAACAACACAACAAAAAATAGCCAGGCATTGTGGCGGGTGCCTGTAGTCTCAGCTACTTGGGAGGCTGAAGCAAGAGAATCTTTTTTTTTTTTTTTTTTTTTTTTTTGAGACAGAGCCTCAAGCTATACCCCTGGGTAGAGTGCCGTGGCATCACAGCTCGCAGCAACCTCCAACCCCTGGACTCAAGCGAGTCTCCTGCCTCAGCCTCCCAAGTAGCTGGGACCACAGGCGCCTGCCACAGCACCCAGCCATTTCTTGGTTGCAGCCGTCATTGTTGTTTGGTGGGCCTGGACTGGATTCAAACCCGCCACCATAGGTGTATGTGGCTGGCGCCTTAGCCACTTAAGCCACAGGCACCAAGCAAAGAGAATCTCTTAAGCCCAAGAGTTTGAGGTTGCTGTGAGCTGTGACACCACAGCACTCTACCCAAGCCTGAAAGGGAGAATGAATGATTTTTGAGACTATCGCAAAAAAAAAAAAAAAAACTTCTATTAAGACAATGAAATCTGTGTCTAAATGTGCCTTGGCCTCACACCTAAATGTCAATCCCCAATCTTCAACTGGAAATAACTACTGCCATTTTACATAACCTGAAAAAAAAAAAAACTTACCTTCCAGGTTTAATTCCTCTTCACAGTATCAGAATTCTTTCAATCTCACAGGCAAAAGTACCATATTTAAGACTTTTCCCTCCCTTAGCAATCAGAGCTATTCTGTTAAGAAGCAGTATAATGGAAAGGCTTTGAGACCAGACTAATGAAAAGTTTGAATACCTGCTTAGCCAATTATTAAAAACATGACCTGGGACAGCGCCTAACTCAGCGGGTAGGGTGCCGGCCACATACACTGAGGCTGGTGGGTTTGAACCTGGCCCCGGCCAGCTAAAACAACAATGACAACTGCAACCAAAAAATAGCTGGGCATTGTGGAGGGCACCTGTATTCCCAGCTACTTGGGAGGCTGAGGCTAGAGAATCGCTAAAGCCCAAGAGTTTGAGGTTGCAGTGAGCTGTGAGGCCACGGCACTCTACCCAGGGCAACAGCTTGAGACTCTGCATCAAAGAAAAAATAAGTGACCTGGGTAAATTATTCAACCCCTCTGTTCCTCAAATCCCTTGCCTGTGTAACTGAGGAATACATATCCTAGCCCACAGAGGTTTGCTGTAAGGATAAAATACATAATGACATCCAGAAATTAAGATTTCTTCTGACAATAACCTAAAAAACCAAAACCAAAAAATCAGAAAGCAACTATAGATTCCAAGGCAAGCAGAAAGCCATTTTAAAGATAAGGCAAACTGTAAATGTTGCTTAATTCTAAGAAACTGATAGAGAATGCAAATAATCCATTTGTCACCTGGTACAAAAACCATTCATCCCCCCTTTCAGAATGCAGGTTTAGAGGAGAGATTTACACTACCTTTTCTATCATTTCAATCCTACTATGTGAATGCCATGAGCTCTATTTATATAATCATAATACTATAAATGTTGGTTTTTTTACTTTCCAGCTTTGAAAATCTACTACATGTCACAGCACTCTAGCCTGGGCAACAGAGTGAGACTCTGTCTCCAAAAAAAACTTAGATTCTATCTAGAGATACAATGTTCCCAAAAATTCCATGAAATAAAGATTCAAACACATAAAATTATAAACAAAAGCTGAGGACTAAGAGTGGTAAACCAGGTGGCCCAGATCTAAACATTACATGCATTTTACCCCTACAGCACTTTGACTATACTGTCATAATTTTTAAAAATTATGCAAAAGTAAACCATTCACATAATTTAGCATCTTCCTTCAAGTCTTATTCTCTCCACATAGCTCATTAGAACCTAGTTAAATTCCACCTTCTCCCTAGTTGGTCACTATACGCTAGGTGAAACACAATTTTGAACCAGCTTGCTTACCTGCAGACACCAGGACAACTGCTGTAAACAAACTCATTTCTTCATCACTAAGTTGGAGGGCATTTAGCTTCTCACTAAATTCGAACATAGAATTTAGCAGATCCCCTGCTCCCATTGAGTGTAAATCATCCACACTGTACTTCTTTCCACTTAAAAAGGTGACAGTACGCTCCTTTGCATCAAATAAAGATGCAAACCGTACCATTAAAACCTAGAAAAAGAGAAAGACTTAACTGTGTTTGGATAAGTTTAATAGTAATACTAAAAATAACATAGTATTCAAGTCAGTTACAAATATCCCACATACTTCCACATAGAAAGTTGTCAAAGAAGAACTGAGTTTATTTTTACCTACAAACACTCTGTTAAGACAAATTCTCTACCAAAGCAGTAAAAACTCCAAAAAGATCATCGAAAGAAATTCTAACCAATGGCAAAATATTTGAGCCCTGTGATATTCCGAAACCCTATTAACAAAGATTCTAAAATGCAAATATAAAATTAAAGTAAAAAATAATGTCAAGAAGTTTAAAAATGGGCCCTGCCAAAGGCATTAAAGAAACATTTTAAGCAACCAAGAATATACATGGTCTCAATGCCCTCAGTAAAAATAGCAACATTTCAATGCAGCAACACTTGGAAACATCAAAACACCAAATACAGTCAAGGCAAAAGCAGTAGCAGATAAACTCTTATTAGAGTATGTCAAGAAACTATAACCCAAAAAGACTATACACAAAAAATTATCACAATCAGTTAACAATGATATGACTTACCTACCACACTAAATCCAGAGAGAAACAGTAAAAAGATATCCCTGGTTCCCTTCTCCCATTGATCATAGGTTCAAAGATTTGGCCCACTAAACATCAACTTCCCCCACCACCCAAAATTTCAGTGTTATGCTTAACTGAGGTCTGAGTAGGTCTCAAGGTTTCTCACACCCAAGCAACAAAAGCAATGTCCTGGGACCAGCTGGAAGTGAAAGACACATAACTATCTCGGCGCCCGTTGCACAGTGGTTACAGCGCAAGCCACATACACCAAGACTGGTGGGTTTGAACCCAGCCTGGGCCAGCTAAACAACAATGACAAGTGTAACAAAAAAATAGCTGGGGATGGTGGTGGGTGCCTGTAGTCCCAGCTACTTGGGAGGCAGAGGTAAAAGAATCACTTGAGCCCAGAGTTTGAGGTTGCTGTGAGCTGTGACACCACATCACTCTACTGAGGACAATATAGTTAGACTCTGTCTCAAAAAAAAAAAAAAGACACCTAACTATCAATAGTACCAGGACAGGAAGTGTCTGAGGGTGTCCGATCAAAGTTGGCAGCACTGACTACTCAAGCCCAGGAAAAAACAGATCACTGCAAGAGAAGGTGGAGTAGAAAGGATCCTCAAGATCTGAGGTGGCACATCACAGATGTCTGATAAACCCCCCAAATATTCTGCAATCTCCTAAAAGGCAAAACCATATCTTATTCATCCTTATTATTCTGTACTGAATATAGTCAACATCAGGCTAGGCTTTCAGTAGGTATCTAACATTCTGCAGAAACTGCAAAGCCCTCACCTGAAAGCAATACTAGAACGTGGAGTTCATACGCTAAGCTTACTTAAAAAAAAAGAAAAAGAAAATAAAATACAACAAGCTTGCCATCAATATTCAGGATAAATAAAACCTACCTCAAAAGTCCCAGCCTTTAAAAGGTTGACCTGGTCATGCTGAGAGAGATCTCTGAACCCTGGAATACGCTTTGCAAATTCCACCACTTCTTTCACTGCTGGGGTGAAGCTCATTGAAAATTCTTCCCAGATTTCATGCCCTGATTTATGAGGATCCACATACGGAGACTTACTCATTGGACAAACCTAGTATACACAAAACAGAAAAACTCTTAAATTATAAGAGATGGTAAAGAAATTTCTAAAGCAGCATCTCAATCATCAGAAACACCAATATGAAAATTATCCCCAAACATGAGTAAAATCTACTGATATTAGCACATTCTCCATCTGGTGCTCACCTTACTATAAAAAGCCTCTTGGTCACCTAATTTAAATAGCAAATTAACTTACTATAAAAGATGTAGCATAGTCTAAGCAAAAATAGCATCTATAATAAGGTATCCCAAAAACCTGCTGCACGGGTTTAAAAGTTTATTTTGTAACCCTGCTGCCACCTTATGCCAGTATATTTTGGTTTATGGTTTTCAAAACAAATTCACACATAATTTGTTTCTCAATCCCACTGTTATGCCAGATTGTGATTTCCACTTCTTAGATAAGAAAATGAGACTCTGAGAGGTTTAGTGACTTAAACACAGCTACAAGTCACAGGCCTAAGCCCAAACTTCCATTTAGTTCATATTTCAAAACTCTCTTGTTTCTAAATAAGCAGAATTACACTGTTGTGATTTCCAAGAAGAAAAGGTAACAAGGAGTCTCATTTTTTCAAAAAGGTCACTGACCATTTATTTCAGAAAACAATGATGTGACCACTAATTTCCACATCTTCAATGAGGAAACAATGACAGCAGATGTAGGTGCACATTCTAAGTGAGGACTGAATGAAGTAAAACAGGAAGTCAAGAGGCCGGGCATGGTGGCTCACACCTGTAATCCTAGTACTCTTGGAGGCCGAGGCAGGGAGATTGCCTGAGTTCACAGGTTCGAGACCAGCGTGAGCCAGAGCAAGACCTTGTCCCTTAAAATAGCTGGGCATTGTGGTGGATGCCTGCAGTCCCAGCTACTTGTGAGGCTCAGGCAAGAGAATCGCTTGAACTCAAGAGTTTGAGGTTGCTGTGAGCTATGACGCCACAGCACTCTACCAAGGGTGACAAAGTGAAACTGTCTTGGGAAAAAAAAAAAGGTTATAAGAAAAGAAGACTAAAAAGATTATGAAATATGCACCATATACTCTATTAGTAAAATCAGTCTTTAAATACACTAAGCCCATACAAGATCCAGGAATGGATCTATAAAACCATGGAGAATATAATGAAGTCAGAACCTAAACGCCTCAGATTTTTATGTCCTTAAGGGGCCACTACACCTAACAAAATATAATGTCCATGGAATCAAATACTTGCAAGCAACAAAAGCAGCTAAACATGAAGACTGAAGCAGAGTCAACTATTTTGAAAATGAAAAAAGAAGACTTTAATTACCTGACAGCAGAAAATATCAAGCATTATTCAAAGGACCTCATGGTTTAAACTGGAAATGGTGCAGTACTGATGTTTTTGATGAAATTTTGGCTGAATAAGAACACTGTACTTTCATGCAGAATGTTGTATTCGATTAAAAGAAACTTGAATGTTAATATGAATAACATTAATTCATCTCATAGGATGAAGTCTAAGAAAATGCTTAGGAACTAACCTATTAAATTAAAATATTCCTAAATTCTCAAACAATAAAACATCTATGTTCTACATCCAAAGACCTTTTTGCATTACAATGGTTTGAAAAAATACCTCCTCCCATAGAAATCAAAGAATTTCTGACTATGGCAAGCTAAAAGATCAGCCCTTTGAGAAAATCCCCAAGCTATTAGGGAACTAATTAATTAGAATGCCTAAATTTTCAAAAGGATTTCTAATAATTAAAGGATAATTCTACATGAATCATATTTTAGATAAAATCCTACTCTCATTCACAGTATCAGTCAAATCACATGCTTATACCTAGTTCTGTGTCAAAATAGGTCATTCAAAAAATATTATTTATTAAAACTATTTGACCCAAAATACTACACAAAACTGATTCAGTAAATCTGATACCACCCCCCAAATAAAAGAAAACCTTCAAAGCTTTCCTTGATACAAGGTGAGCAAAAAATTGATTTCACTATACCAGATGCATTCTCCCTCCAGTGTTGCACAGGTAACTATTCTTGTTCTCATTCTGAGAAAATCCATCTATTGGAATTCTATCACATACTCTTTGAGTATAAGCATTGGAGAAGTTCACACAATGTCCATTTGCAATACAAATGGCATGCCCATTTGGATAATGCATTATGTTCCTCCCTTTGTACTGTCCATTGAGATGCTGCTGGCTGTCACTACAGGGGAAATGGCTAAGCCCACTGCCACAATGATCATGATTTAAATTATATTGCTCCATGTTCTTGGGGATCCTTTCTCCTCTCTGGGGTTGCATGGTCTCAGCTGAGTTCTCTCGGTGCTCTTGATTATACATAAAGGTATCCTTGTGGGCTCTGGTCACCATGCCAATCACTTCTTCCTTCGCAAAATCAGAAGAGGGAGGAGAGCTTTTGATGTTTTCTTGCTCCATCTGGGGCTTGGGTCGCAGCTGCTCCTGGGCTGGTAAGGCTGTCTGTTCATGATGCTCTACTAATGTGTCATTCTGCAAGTGACCACTGAACTGGCTGTTCATCATGGTCTTCATCGCACTTTGCATTTCAATTAGCATCCGCTGTTTTTCACGCTTAGGAATACGACCAAACCGAACAGCTATTGAAGAAAAAGATATTTAACATCTTTAGACCTATCTGTATTAAAAAATAATACAAAATTATCTCCTACAACTATGGAGTCTCGTCATACATGTAAAAAATGTATCTGTTTGTCTCTGGCCCAAATTTTTTTTTAATTTGCTAGAGTGAGAAAAGGAGACAATAGTTTCCAATATTTTCCTAAAACAAAGCTAGGGTGAAGATCTATCTCCTGGGTATTTTATAAGCAAAATCTAAGGAAAAAAATATGAAATTAACTAACGAAAACCACACTTTCAAGCACACCAGCATTGCTATCCATCTTGTTAACAAAACTGAGGGCTCCATTCTCAAGAAAGCATTGGGATCCAGCTACCCACATCCATAAACATTAATAGAACCTACTAGGTCCAATCAGTCCCTGAATACCTGACCCTTGTCAATTCATTTTTGTAACCTCACCTTCAAGATCTAACTATTAAATCACTGAGTCGCTACATTTTAGCTTCTTTTAAAAAAAAAGGAATTTTTTGAGACAGGGTCTCACTCTGTTGCCCCACTGAGAGGGCAGTGGCATCATCACAGTTCACTGCAACCTCAAACTCCAGGGCTCTTGAGATCCTCCTGCCTC
This sequence comes from Galagoides demidoff, assembly GCA_963574575.1. NCBI lineage: Eukaryota > Metazoa > Chordata > Mammalia > Primates > Galagidae > Galagoides > Galagoides demidoff. The sequence continues at coordinate 8,619 of CAUYQV010044050.1, read as the reverse complement.
AGCTTCCCAAAAGCTGGGACAAGCTGGGACTACAGTTGTGCACTGCCACCTTCTGCTAATTTTGCTACTGTTTTGTAGAGATGGGGGTCTCATTCATGCTTAGGCTGGCCTCAAACTCCTGGCCTCAATCAATCCTCCCATCTTGCCCATGCCTAGCCCAGAAAATCTTAAAAAAAAAAAAAAAAAAAAAGCACTCACCCCATGAATAATAGAAATGCAGTTGCAGAAGCAAAAAAAAAAAAAAAAACTAGTTGGATTTTAATTAAAATCAATGAAATAAGTAAAAATGAAATCAGTTATCCTCCATTCTTTTAGAATCTAGCCTTAGAAGGTATTAGGTCTCATACTTTAACTTCTACTCCTTCCTTCACAAATGACTGCTTGTTTTATTCTTTTGGGGCACTAACAATATCCATCAATTCTTTTTATAGTACTAGTATTTCTAGTCTATAAATATTTCAAACAACTTCAAAAAAATGAAATATCAATTGCTGAAAACTGTTAATCAAGAGACTCCTTATTGCAGTACTCTACTTCTGTATCAGTAAGATATTAGAGTAACTTAAAGGATTGCTTAAATGACCCTTCACTAAATAAATATGAAGTTCCTCCTTAGCAACTCATAATTAATCTACCCTCTGTAATGTTACTTAAAACAGAAACTATCAAAAAAAGACATCCCTAAGCACAACAAAGACTCAAACCTTCCAAAGGTATCATCCACAGATAATACTTACTGTCCCACAAAATACCACAAAACTTATTTTAATGGGAATGGATCATGCCAGAATTGAGGAATCACCTCTACTCCAGACCCTAATGTTTTTTTCAATTTTGCATCTCTTTTCCATGTGTTCAAAAATCTATGCCCCAAAAGTACACTATCATTTCAGGGTTACAACAAGTGAGAGAGATAATTAATGTAAGAAATAAGTTCCTCAGTAATGCTAAAAAATCAAAAAGAAAGGAGCCAAAGATTCCTATATCAAGAAAAAAGAGGGGCTTGGCGCTTGTAGCTCCAGTGGCTAAGGCACCAGCCACATACACCTAAGGTGGCAGGTTCAAATCCAGCCCAGGACCGCCACACTACAATGATGGCTGCAACCAAAAAAAAAAAATAGCCAGGCATTGTAGCGGGTGCCTATGGTCCCAGCTATTTGGGAGGCTGAGAGAGGAGACTCACTTGAGCCTAGGAGTTGGAGGTAGCTGTGATGCCACAGACCTCTCTACCCAGGGGGACAGCTTGAGGCTCTGTCTCAAAAAAGAAAGAAAAAAAATGAAAACTTTAAAAAAAAAGAAAAAGTAATCAAATTATATTTTTTTAATGGATCTTTTTCTAAGAAGCATGAGCCAAAAGCTATCTCTGAGGTAATAATGTTAAACTTTGACTTTAATAAATTTGCTTTCCTACAAAGCATCAAAATGTGTTTTTCAAAATATGCTTCATCCAAAGTACAAAAGGGCTACTGGTAACTGGTTTATAGCTCTGTTATGCTAAGAAATAAAGACAAGCTCCATACACATTAAAAACACTCTTTAAACTGGAAACATACCATCTCTTGACATTCCAACAGAAAGACACTTTTTGAAGCGACATTGCTGACATCTATTCCTATTCATTCTCATTATAGAACAGTTTTCATTCTTCAGGCACTTCTTGTACTGGATGTTTTGTTGAATACTTCTCCGAAAGAAACCCTAAGAACACAGGAAGATTTAAGAACGTCCAAAAAAAGTCCTTATAAGCACTGCCCCATCCCTATCTATGGTATATAAATAGCTACCTGGGAAATAATTTTGGATTAAAACAGAGGGAAATATATATTGACACTCAGAGTTTCAATGGATTTGTGCTGGCATGAGTAAGCACCAACACCAACTAGCCAAACAAAATTCTTTTTCCTTTTGAAGATTCTTTGTGCTTGCCCAAAGCATCCCTTCTAACAACTACACTTCACCCTCTTATGAGATCCTGCCTGCAGCCTCATTTTCCATCTCATACTTTTAATCACATACAAATTCCAAAACTCTTGAAATATAAATGACTGATTCTTTTTTTTTTTTGAAATAAGAGTCTCACTATGTGGCCCTCAATAGAGTGCCATGGCATCACAGCTCACACCAACCTCAAACTCTTGTGCTTAAGCGATTCTCTTGCCCCAGCCTCCCAAGTACTTGGGACTACAGACACTTACCACAATACCCAGCTATTTTTTTGTTGTTGTTGTAGTTGTCATTGTTTGGCAGGCCCGGGCTGGGTTCAAACCCGCCAGCTCCGGTGTATAAGACTAGCACCCTAGCCGCTGAGCTACAGGTGCTGAGCCAAATGACTAATTACTAAAACGTTGAGAAAAAGCTGGGCAAAAGTGGCTCACTCCAAGTGACAAAGTGAGACTCTACCTCAAAAAAAAAAAAAAAAAAAAAAGAAAAGAAACGAAATTATTTTAAACTGCATTTTCCTTGAGTATCTTAACTACACATTTCATGAATTTGTATTGTTGTGGAGTACAGCATTTTTAAGTTTTATTATTGTGATACTGTACACTTGACTTAGACATTATAAAAGCTGAGCCAGACTTTTTTTTTTTTTTTTTTTTTGCGGTTTTTGGACAGGACTGTGTTTAAACCCACCACCTCCAGTATATGGGGCTGGTGCCCTACTCCTTGAGCCACAGGCGCCACCCATCATTTTTAAGAAAGTACTACAAAGATGTGTATTTATCAAGAACACACAATTCTGCTCATTCAGTGTGCTTTTATTTCCTAGCTATAAAGTAAGATGTCTGCCCTACAATTACTTTGCATATTTTGCAAAAGCTAAAACAATATTTATAGAATTTCTAAAACCGTGGAAAAATGCAACATCTATTAAAAAAAAATACTAACTAGCTTGTGAAGTGACCTAGCCATACCAAACTCAGTTCATTCAGAATCACCCTAGAAAATATTTCCCAACAAAATATAGCTTTCCCAAGTACTCAACTTACATTTAAAATTATTTTACTCACTTAACATTGTTTCTTTAGATATCACTTTTTTTATAAGTTGCTAGGAATTATTTCCAGTCCCTATACCTGACATGTTGGAATTTCAAAGTATCTTATGAGACCCAATTCAAAGCTTGGTTTAAACTAAATTTCAACAAGACAAGAGAGGTACCTGGTCTATTTTGCTCCTTGCTATTTCCCTACCACCTGGAACTGTGCCTCGTACATTAATGAATGAGTATGTAGTGTACTTGGTTTCACACCATTAAGTATACTTAGGTTGACAGCACATTTCTTTTAAGCAAAATCTAACAGAAAAAAGAAATACTTTCAAGTGAAGTAGGAACATTTTTGAAAACAAATGATACACTACAAAAAACACTTAAAACTTAAGAAAAGTGGACTTCTCTCTTCCTCCCAGATTATCAATTGTGGAAAACGGTAAACCTAACCCCAACTTGTTGAATTCCAAAATCAATAGTTTAAAGAAACAAAAGCAAGCTTTACCTTACACCCTTCACAAGCATGAACTCCATAGTGGAATCCGGATGCCACATCCCCACAGACTTTACATAGCAGAACCATGCCACTAAATTCTAGGACACAAACAGACATAGAGACAAAAGCTAGAATTGTTCGTTTTCCTTTCAGTTGAATATTTTATTTCATCAAACTTCCAAGTGCCTTAAAAAGAAACATATCTACTTTTGTAATGTTAAAGAAAAATCTTCACACCAAACTAACAAATCAAAGGTAATTATAGTCTCCTTTTAAACACAGCTGCCTATGGCACTGTCAAAAAATACCCCACAGAGCTGTTGTTTTCCTTTCCTGATGATTTTAAACACATACCAAAATTTTGTAAATTTAGTTAGTTACTTTACAGGAGATATGCAACTAGAACTAAGAAAATCATTCTCTTGGATAAGAATTAAGGCACAGAGTCAATCAATAAAAGGTACAAAGGGAGGCCAGGAGTGGTGCCTCACTCCTGTAATCCCAGCACTCTGGGAGGTTCAGGAGGGTGGATTACCTGAGCTCAGGAGTTAGAGACCAGCCTGAGCAAGAGCACGACCCCATGTCTTCTAAAATAGAAAAACTAGCTAGGTATTGTGGTGGGCTCCAGTAGAGCCAGCTACTTGGGAGACTAAGACAAGAGAATTGCTTGAGACCAAGAGTTTGAGATTGCTATGAGCTATGACATCATGGTACTCTACCCACTGTGACGGAGTAAGACTTGTCTTAAGGGAAAAAAAAGGTGCAAAGGGATGTCCCCAAAGACAGATGTATTAGTTCAATTCACCTACAGGAGCCAGACAGGTCCCATCCCTTCCTCAGTCCTTGTTACTTCCATTCATGAAGAAGTCCAAGCCCTCTACTCATCTGATTATCCCAATACTGCTGTTTCAATTTTTTTTTTTTTTTTTTGGCTGGGGCTGGGTTTGAACCTGCCACCTCCGGAATATGGGGCCAGCACCCTACCCCTTTAAGCCACAGGCGCTGCCCCTCTTTTTTTTTTTTTTTTTTTTTGAGACAGAGCTGTCATCTTGGGTAGAGTGCTATGGTGTCACAGCTCATAGCAACCTCCAACTCTTGGGTTCAAGTGGTCCTCTTATCTCAGTTTTTCTATTTTTAGTAGACATGGGGTCTCGCTTTTTTGCTCAGGCTGGTCTCAAATCTGTGAGCTCAAGGTATCCGCCCACCTCGGCCCTCCCTAGGATTACAGGCGTGAGCCACCTTGCCCAGCTGCTGCTCTGTTTCCTAATCTCAAATGTTCCCAACTCCAACTTCATGAAAGTTAACTCCTTCCCACAAAGAGCAGTAATCTGAACAAGATTCAGTACCGGCAGTGCAGAAGAAAGGTAAATGTGGTAAAAGAACTTACCCCAAGAAGGCCAGGCAGAATATGTAAGTATGTATCTTATCTGGCTCTGAGGCAAGAATCAATTGTGATGGGCCCTAGGCTGTAACTTCTAAAATTATCACTGATTTCTTCCCTAGCTACTGATCCATGATTACCCAAAAGGGAGTGAAAATTATACCTAGAAATATAATGGCAAATGAAAAGTTGGTAAAGTAAACCACATCTGAAATTAATGGCAGCAACCTTCAGAAAACTAAACTTACTTGTCACACCACTGTGGCTCTTTGTCATCCCAGGAGCACTCGATTTGCTTGTTTTCATAGAACAATCTATTCGATCATTCTTCAGGATGCCTTCAATATTAGAAAGATCATTGTTCTTGGGATTACCATTGGTATCAGAATTGGAGCTATTTGGAGAAGATGGAACAGAAGAGGAGGAGGACTGGAAACTATTCTCAGAACCCTCACTGTGACAAGAGGCAGGACTAGAGGCTGAGCTGGAAGAACTGATGTAGGCAATCACACCTCCTAGAAAACAGTGAAATCAGATCATCAGATACAAGACAATACATATGTTTTATTTTTGCAAATCTCAACAGAAAAGAACCACTACTGAGAGCTTAGCACAGAAAGGGTAAAGAAAATAAATCAAAAAAGAGGCTACTGGTACTAAATGTTTGCTTACACCAAAAGTGAAAAGTAACTGATCTCCTATTATTCTTTCTGCTTCACAAAGTTCAAAGCCCATATAAATAACTCCTTCTGATTTAAAAAGTGAGGAGGGTTTCTCACTGCCTTAGTTGTTCTGAGCACATGCAGATCCAAAGCTAAAGCTTTTCATTTTCTATTATTTTTCCAAAAGGACTGAAACACATTCCTGAGTGACTTCACGGCTTAGAGGAAACAAACTGTTTTATGAAAAAATCTGGTTCTGATCTTCTCTTTACCTCCTTCATTATACCTTCATCTAACACAATCTTAGAAAAGAGTTCATCATTTGTCTCCCCCAGCACTTGGCTAAAATGCAGGCTAATCAAGAACAGATGAAACATTTGGAACTCCAGATAAAGTGATTTATCTCAAACTGGGGAGTCTTCACAGCCATTACTTCGACACCTTTCCATTTTGATACTCTCTGAAGGCTTCTAGGACTGCCCACTAATCCCCAACTCCATACTCTCCCTTCTCCACCCCATTCTCCATTGAACCTGCAGACCACACTCTTCTTTAAGCAGCTTTTAAGAATTCAGGCTCCCTACATGTTCCTCTGACTTACTATTTATAGATGTTAAACAGGCAGAAGGAAGAAAGCATGGTCTAAGACAGGCATCCTCAAACTACGGCCCACGGGCCACATGCAACCCACCTAGGACATTTATCTGGCCCACCAGGTGTTTTTGCTGCAGCTGCCTGTCCTGCTTTAGCAGCTGACTCATCCTGGGGCCCGCAGTTCGGCCCTCCGACAGTCTGAGGGACAGTGAACTGGCCCCCTGTTAAAAAGTCTGAGGACCCCTGGTCTAAGAGAACAGTAAGGCTAGAGCTCATTCCCTCTTCACAGAGCTACTCTCAAAATACAACTCACAACTTTACCTATATAACCTCTACCACCACTCTTGACCTCCTGAAGACTACTGACTTCCCAGGTTAAGAAACAGCGTTTAACATTATTCTCAGGATATAATTTTAAACGTCTTTCCTCAAACAGATAAAATGTTCTAAAGAAAAAACCTCATTTTTCCAAATCCCACACCACACAGTAATTTTCATTCTAACAAGGTCAACTGTGGTTTCATTTCTTCTTTCCTCCATCATCAACAAACATATATTGGCTTTTTCCGAGTGCATTACGTACAAAGGTTAATTCTACCTCTTCCACTACCATCCTGAACTCTTAAAATTACTGTCTACCTATTTCCACCTATTTCTCAACTAGACCATAAACACCTACCTGTGCAGTGCCTCTGTACTTTTACAGGTAAAAGCCTGCCATCCATTCTCTTCAAGACCTACTCTTCTGCATTTGTGAATGCCACATCTAATAACACAGGCAGATCCCAAGTAGTACAGAATATAAAATATTACTAGAAAGTCATAAGTAAAACAAACATCGGATTTCTAACGATAATCTACGTGACTATACTGAGCAGTAAAGTGGAAAATTTTGCACCTTCCCAAAGTGACAAATGCAATTTAAGCATTGACTCTAAAATAAAAACTTCCTCTGGACAGGTAGAATGGATCACACATGTAATCCTAACACTGGGAGATAGATGCAGGAGGATCACTCGAGGTTAGCAGACCACAGCCAACCTGAACAAGATGATGAGACTTCCAACTCTATAAAAAAAAAAAAGATACAAGACGATTATAAGAAGCGAACAGCATTGGCTCGGTGCCTGTGACTCAATCGGCTAAGGCGCTAGCCACGTACAACTAAGGTGGCGGGTTCGAATCCCCAGCCCGGGCCCGCCAAACAACAATGATGGCTGCAACCAAAAAATGGCCAGGTGTTGTGGCGGGCGCCTGTGGTCTGAGCTACTTGGGAGGCTGAAGCAGGAGACTCTCTTGAGCCCAGGAGTTGGAGGTTGCTATGAGCTGTGATGCCATGGCACTCTACCCAGGGGGATAGCTTGAGGCTCTCTCTCAAAAAAAAAAAAGAAGCGACAGCATCTGCAAAGCGCTGGCCTATAGTTTTAAAGGTTCATATTTTCATAGCTACAACTGCCTGAATTTTATTAATACCCTGTGAATTCAAAGATAAACTACTTTTACCTAGAAACGTATTTAATGACATGTTACTGGGTAAAACCACTGCACTGTTTTTTGTTAAATGTTAGAGATCTGACTCAGTGCCCATAGCACAGTGGTTACAGCGCCAGCCACATGCACCTAGGCTGGCGGGTTCAAGCCTGGCCTGGGCCTACCAAACAACAATGACAACTACAACCAAAAAACAGCTGGGTATTATGGCGAGCATCTGTAGTCCCAGCTACTTGGGAGCCTGAGGCAAGAGTTAGAGGTTGCCATGAGCTGTAACATCACCACACTCTACTGTGAGGACAACATAGTGAGACTCTGTCTCAAAAAAAAAAAAGTTAGAGATCTGAAGTTCACATGAGAAATCCCAGGTAATTGCAAAGCGCTACCTTTTCCCACACGTTTCCACTTAGGACACCTTAAAATCGTATTTTTTGTTTTCGTTTTTTGTTTTTGAAGTTTTGGATGGGCCAGGTTTGAACAGGCCACCTCCAGTATATAGAGCCGGCACCCTACTCCTTTTGAGCCACACGTGCCACCCTTTTTTTTCTTTTTTTTTTTTGAGACAGAGTCTCATTTTATCACCCTCAGTAGAGTGCCATGGCATCACAGCTCAGAGCAACCTCAAACTCTTGGGCTTAAGCAATTCTTTTGCCTCAGCCTCCCAAGGAGCTGGGACTATAGGCACCCGCTACAACACCTCGCTATTTTTTGGCTGTAGTTGTCATTGTTGTTTGGCAGGCTCAGGCTGGGCTTGAACCCACCAGCTCTGATGTATGTGGCTGGCACTCTAGCCACTGAGCTACAGGCACTGAGCCTTAAAATAGTATCCTTATCCGCAATGAAGTCCCAAAAGAAGGTCTCACAGTTACTTGCCTTTTCCAAAGTAGTGCCTTAAGTACTAAATTCATGCCTAATATCTTAGGAAGATAAAAGACAAGAAAGTGAAACTCTGGGAGGCTGAGACAGGTGAATCACTCAAGCTGAGGACAAATTTGAGACTAACCTG